>JACGWL010000620.1:0-91066 GCA_034509725.1 Sesamum angolense
GAAACCTAATATTCATAGCCCCCATAATCCCTCGCCTCTATCTCCCCTTCCTGCTTCTATCTGCTCAGGATCCACTCAAAATCCATTTAACTATATTTTGAGGCTATATTTAAATGGAACAAACTTTTTGGATTGACTGAGAAATTTGAGGATGGTCCTCGATTTCAATGATTAAGGGGTCGTCCGTACGTGAGCATGGAGTGATGATGCTTTCCCTAGTGGAGAAGCTCAAAGACCTCCAGGCTTGATTTCAAGGAGGAAGAAACGTACGTTGACTTGATTCGATTAATCACTATCTCTCTCTTGATCAATTTACTATCAGCTATAACATGAATGGGCTTGAGGAAACCTTCATGAGTTGATTAATATATTGGTCAACTACGAGGCAACGATTGAAAATCTATTCCGATGGTACTGAGTGGAGAGGCTTCAACTCTAAAGCGAAGGGCAAGATTGCCAAAACGCGAGAAGAGGAAGAAGGGTGGATGTTATCTACTACTGCTAGCACTTCAAGTGTTCCTGTTACACTGCTAGGCGGGAGGGTAAAGGAAAGATGAAGAGGGTTCGTCAGTCAAGGATTCCGAATGATGTTTGCATTTACGCCGAGGAGAAGGATTAGAAGAGAGAGTGTCCTAAGCTCCTCCAATTGAAGGTATAAATCTTTAATTGAGTATTAAATAAATCACCATTATCTTGGTATTGGATATCAACGAATTTATAATTTGCAAATGGTTTGTAAAATGATGATGAGGAGTAGAAAGCGAAACAAAAGGTCCTAAGGCTTAGATAGCGGGGCTGTTGTGCTATAAAAGACTAGGGGCTTATTAGGCTTAAATGGTGATCATGTTTAGGATAGTATCTATGTAACCTAGCATGATCGAAATAATATTTTCAATTATTATTGGACAATTTTGATTACATATTTTGATCAATAAAGTCTCTTATTTGATATTGAATAGATTCATGTCTGTTGGGTGAAACATATACTATTTCATAATTGGATTATGAATACCCAAATAAAAAATAAAAATAAATAAGACAAAGAGCCAAGCTTACAGTCCTGGTAGGTTTAATCTATTCTAGTTGAGGAAAGAGAGATTGATGGATTCAAAGAGCACTAGAAGTAGGCGATTTGGATTAATTAGCTTTCAAAACCTTACTGAGAAAGGAGAAAGACCGCCAAAAGCTCTTTTGTGGGACACAAATGAGTTTACCAGTTACATGTTGGATTGGATCCAGTGTGATATATGTGAGTTATTAAAAGTACACAAGATCGGTGTGGGGGTTCACCAGTCTATTTTATTTGATGAAGTTTCAAAGAATTAGACTCGAGTGGTGAACCAACATGATCACCTTTTGATTGAATCGAGAGGGTGTGTATTTAGTGGGAGTTTTTTTTATGAGAATGTGATTCTCACTCGTGAAGTTCTTCCTGAAAGGACCACGGTTTGACCGGTCTCTGATAAGAAAGAAATCTAACTAAGTTGACTTTGTTTGATTGGTGTTTCACTGAAATAGATTTGGCCCCTTATTGTATAGAATGAACAACTCTCGTCCACAAAGTACTTGAGTTAATAGGATGGTCTTATACACGTCAGAAAATAGTGGGAGTAAGTTTTCATATAACTTCTCAAATGCATCATTCGTAATCAACTACATTTCTAACGGACCATATTCCAGTCCTCATTTGTCCATGGGAATTGGATTTTAATCCAAAAGGACATAAAGAGGAGCGATGTTGGACATCGTTTGGAATCAATGGCTTGGGAGCCTAAGGATTCACTAAAGAAGTTCAAACTAGGTTTGAGACTTCATAAACTGGAAATTCATTTTTATCTAAAGATCATACTAGGTATGATTTGATAAAATGAGCCAAACGTCAGTGGGAGTTGGTGCGAGTTCCAAATGTGTTTAGTGTATAAACGTCTTTCCCATTTGAAATGAGGTTAAATGTTTTGAGAAATATTATAGAAACATATAAAGTTGTTCACGAAATTCTCCATAAAAAGAATTAGATTCCTACATTAGGGTCGAGCTATTCAAAACTAAGTCATGGTTGATTGATGAGAAAGTTCAGATGTCTTGGACATTCCCTACGTCTGTGTCGAAGACTGCACGAAAGTGTTGGTTTGGCGTGTTGGACCTGATATTGTGTATGCTTAGGCATGAACACAACGTATATTGGAAATACTACTTGGCATAGACAGTTGTTCAAGAACAATCTTTAATGCCTGAATAAGGATAAAGAAGTGTGTCTGACATCACTTAAAATTGTGATTAAAGACATTAAGTCTGAAAGTAAAATCGCTCTTTAAGCTGATTAAAGTCCTTGTGTCACATACGATGGTTGGGAGAAATTGGAGTATAAAATTATTCGATGGTAGCCCAATATTACAAGATTGAATAGTGGCCGAGTTCCAAGTCAGCCTAGGAAAGTGGTTTGGATCAAAAAACATCCATTAGATGGATGTGGTGCATAGCACAGCCGAGCAGTTGTAGCCTTAGAGGCGAACGACAAGGCTAGGCAAGAGCCTTATGGGCCCGAGATGTCATCACATGATCCGCAAAAATTCTTAGATAACAACTATCTGTACGCAGAGATGGTGAAAGGAAATACACAGTTGGACCGTATAGATCCAGTAGAAAATAAAGTAGAACCACGAAAACCAAGCCGGTATCGTAGATTGCTCATGCTCAGAAGGTTCTGAGCGACATGTGGGTAAATGGTCAAGTGGGAGATTGTTAGAATGGGTGACCAAAGCCAATTAGATTGGTTGTTTTCCATTCGACAATCTTTATTAAATAATATTAAATTAATGAATTCGGTAAGAATTCATCAAATGGCAATATATTTCGTTGAGCTTACCACTGATATTGAACGGGGTTTCAATGTCACAAAATGCCCACGGATAGAAAGGTTAACCCGTGGAGTTGGGCTGCGCATAAGTTTGGCACCTGTGAAAACTCCTAAGGTCGGTTTGGAGCTTAAGTCGAGGACCTCGAGATTGGGCATTGAGGATCCTATTGAGACTTGCACTATGTATTGCAGTCGTGTTTTGTCGGCAGGAGATGTAGGTTGTTTGTGCAGTTTTAGTGGGTTAGTTGGCAAGGTAGTCAACTGACTGAAGTGACTCGCGGGAATCGTCATATGGAAGCCTCTTAAGGCTTGGTCGGTATGACTGGGATTCTCGATTCTGATAGTACGAGAATTAATCCTCTGACTTGAGGAATCATGGCAGTCATTTGCATATGAAGACTGTATCTTGGATATGGCAAGCGGTGGTTGTGTCGTGAGGCATGGTCATTATAAACCTTATCCAGTGCAGTCAGAGTATGTAGCGAGAACGGTGGATTCCAAGAAAGGATATGTCCCCTGTCATTATATGACTGAGAGTTCCCCCATGCACCTTGAGATGGTTTAAACTCTAAAAGTCTTGGCCAAAGTGATTGATCAATCAGGAATATGTTTTCTAGATCGGATCAGTAGAGTAAACGTATCTCGAGTGTTAAGCATAGCTGCCTAGTCAAGGATGGGAATCGACACCCAATTCCATGCCCTAGACTAAGGCCAGGAGACGGTTGACAGTAGGAGAGTACTCGTATTGATTCGGAGCCTAAATGTTCACGCCAACATTCACCTAGTCTCTAGTGCCATGGACTGTTGCTAGACGTCCACCCATAGTATTGAGCCATTTTAGGTTATGGGATAATCAGAAATAATTAATTAAACTAGATTTAATTAATTGTGCTGGTCACACATGCCTAAGTCTAGCTGAGGGTGAACCTAAAGAGTCACACCCTACCACTATACTGGGATAGAATTAATTTGGAATTAATTCTAGAAGAGTTGGATTAATTTAATTCGATTAAATTAATCTTCAGAGAGAATAAATGATTGGATCATTTATTAGGCCAATTCATTGAATGGATGACTTGAAATCTAATTAATTGGATTAATTAGAATTTCAAATTAGCTAGTAAAAATTAATTGTATTACTTTTATTGGGTTTGGTCCAATTTATAAATTGGATTGATAAATTGAAAGAGAGAGCATGGGCTTGGATCTTTTAATTAGATTAAAAGATAAGGAGTTTAGTGGTGGGCTTATGATTAAATTAGATTTAATATAAGTCCATAAGACATGGGCTTGATCCTATCGATCCCGGTTCATTAAATACAAGCCCAAGGCCTTGGTTGGACCTTGGCTAAGTCAAGGAGGACAATTTTGGAAGGTTCTTTGGCTGATTTAGAAGGCAAAATTCGTGCTTAAGGGGTGGCTAGGGTTAGGATGGTTGTTTTGGAGCCTAACTAGGTTAGGACTCCTAGTATGTGTATAACTAGGTCATATATATACCTTCATTAAACCCTAGCCACACACACACACATACTAGCCTCTCAAAAACCTCACATATTCATGCCTCTCTCTCTCTCCCATGTTCTCCATATCAGTTTTTCATTTGGTCTTAGAGATCAAAAGAAAAATGAAAGAGAGATCAAAACACGTTAATTCATATCGATTGTTTTGATCTCAATCTCTTATGTGGAGTTTTGCTAGCACGAAATCTCCACATCTTTTAGTGGTGGTGTGTCATTCTTGGGAGGATCTCAAGATTGAGGTCTCGTCGTGAACAGATTCAAAAACAAAAACGGAGAGGAGACAATGCTTGTAGCCGTACGAGAAAAACAACAAAGGTAAAACTCCATTTATGGTTTTCGCTCCATGTTTTTCTCGTGATTTCTTGACCTATGTTTTTATATTTAATACACTGAACGTCCGGGAAAGATCAAGAGTACACCCTTGATTGGGTATTAATTTCGTTAATTATCGCATGTTTTATCGATTTTTTGATTTTTCGCGCTTCCCCCGTGCTTCCCGGGCCGATCCGCTTCCTTCAAGTCCCTGAATGGCTCTTGTTAAGATTGCAAGTTGTTCATTTATGGTTGTAGTATTCATCATCACAATTGGAGCTACATTTTTTCTGAAGGAGAAGTTAGACACGGAGCGAGGAGAGGATGGAGGAGATTTATTTCCATCATCTTCACTTGCATGGCTAGGTAGAATTAAATCCTTCTGGGCATACTCAGTGAGAGGAGTCATTTAGGAAAATTCTTTCAGTTTCGTCAACATGTTCCTCATGGTCAATACTCTTGGTACTTGAGCTTGAAAACTTTGATATGGCGAATTTGAAGTTCACCGACTTCACAACTTTTTCCTGAGTATCCATTTAATAGGTTTCTTCTTTTATGAAGGGAATAGATGAAGGGTAGAGCGGTCCCACTGGGCGCCAGAATTTGTAAGAGCTAATTTTATCGTGTCTAAAAAATCAAAACACAAATAAATTTCACAAATAAAAATATTTGGATTAAAATATCAATATGAGTACAATCTCTATTCTATCGCTTGATTCTTCCCTCAAAAGTAGTATTTGCAAAATTTGACAAAGGATAATCTCCACGCATATCTCATTTGTACTTGAATTTGAATTTCTATAATGTTAATTCGAAGCTCCCGTCTATAATTCTGAATTAAATGCTATAGTCTTGACTTTATATTTGAGAATTTGTAAGTGAATTCGCCACTTGGATCTTCTTGAGCATATATTTGGATATTTATAATGTTAATTCAAGGGCGTAGCCCTGTAATCTTGAATTAAACGCTATAATTTGCGGCACACCTTGACGAAATACTCAATCTTTGCCTTGAACGCCTTTGAATATTTTTAAACCTGAAGAACTGCGTAGAGAGAATTATTTGCCTTTCTTCCCTTGCTTTGCTCTTCGTTCTCTATCTCTCTGTGTGTGTTGAATGATGTGCAAGGACCCCTTTATATAGGTGTTAAAGAGTTAGAGTTGTGATAAACTTCAATACCTTTTGTATGATCTCTTTATAATATAATTTAAAGAGATAAATACATCATATATTTGGAGTGATATGATTGGTCAACTTGACATTATATACTTAATATTTATTTATTTTAGATAAATATCACAAATATGTGTTTTGATTTGATTGGAGCGTACATGAAATTGTTCTACATGGCGCGGTCTGATAGGCTGAAATCTTTGTCTGTGAAGCATCATTTGATTGGCCGAAATACTTCATTTTGACACTTGTTGATCAGTAATTGATGAAAAAAATATATTTAAAATATCAATTAAATTGACTATATATACTCAAAATTAATTCAATAAATTCCAAATATAAATAGAAAAATATGATAATTGATAATTAATACATTATTTGGTATTTGTCGTTATTTAATTGACTGCAAAATTAATTTGCATACAACCACGTATGGGTAAAATAAAGTTCCTCAGTACATTACTGTGGACGAAAGGTATGAAATAACAATCATTTATTTATTTCTATTTTTAGGGTCTAATATTTGGCTAAAATGCATAAAACCTCTTTGTGTTTTGAAAAGTCACCTAAAAACCCCCTCTATTTTATAAGTAGATACAAAACCCTCTCTATTTTTGTTAAATGTAGTTAATTGCCCCTTTCCGTTAAATCTAACTAACGACATTAATTTTTCTACGAAATAACCATTATACCCTTACTTAATATATATTATTTTCTATTTGAATAACCGATGGATGTGTATAAATTATATCAAACCCGTCAGATCTAATCAATAATTTTAACCATTGGAACTTAATTTTATAAAGAAAATCAAGGGTTGATATTTTATTGATAAAAAATATATATTATTAAAAAAATATTTGAAAAGAAAATTAATCCCCACCACCTCCCACCCACCCACCCAGCTTGCCGCCACCCCTTCGCCCCCCACCCAAATTTGGGCGACGTCGCCATCGTCCAGATCTGCTTTGGACGACACGAAGACGCCCAGTACAAGAAAGAAGGCGACCCAGACCATGGCATCGTCGCCTTCTGTGTGTGATGCCCATGGTCTGAGCGACAGCGACTGTGCTGGAGCGATGACAATAATCTTCGCCCCAGTTATTTTATTTTATTTTTTTAGTTAATTTTAATTATGTTAATTAAATATATTTTAATTCATTAAAAATAATATAATTCTAATAATTTAATATATAGGTTAGTTAATTAAAAATAATTTTAGATATTATAATTATAATACTCAAATTAATTTAAATATATATTTTAATTAGTTCAAAATAATTTTAGATTTAAAAATTATAATTTTTGAATTTCAGGTTTTAACAATTACAAAAACCATTTAAATTTAAATATAATTTAATTTATTATTTCAATTTATAATTTTTAAATTTCAGTTTTCAATTATAAAAATGATTTAAATTTAAATATAATTGAATTTAATATTTCAATTTAAATTATAAAATTTCAAAAAATTTATATAGTCTTTTTTATATTTTTAAGTAATATATTTAAAAAATATTTTATTGTTTTAATAGATGAAAATACAAAAAAAACTCAAAAATAAATAAAAAATAAACATATTTAATATATAAATACCATGAGCGTATTTTAGTAAAAAAAAACATCCAAAAATAAGATAAAAAATAGTTTAAAACATCCCCATACGCGCAAGAAGCACGTGTAACGCACCTTCCGTTAATTACTAATGGAATGGGTATTATTTGCTCAGTATTACAAAACATAGGGGGGTTTTTGCCTATTTCAAAAACACAAGGGGGCTTTTAGCTTTTTTAAATACAGAGGGGTAAAATGCATTTTAGCCCATACATTTTAACTTTGTCCAACCAAGTTAGAGTTATTAATTTTTGACCGAGGCCTCATGTAGCACCCCCTACGGTACTACACCTAATTACTGAAAGGGAGCGAGTGGATCAGCTCGGTAAAGCGCAAGCAGAAGTGGGAGATAATAAAAAGGAATCAAACGTAAAATATAGGTCCAAGGGCTATGGTGGAAACTTAAAAACGAGAGGAGCAATGAATGAATGTAAATGAAAAATTACCTCTTCAATTTTTCAAGTTCTCGAAACTCCTCCTTGGTTGTTTCGTTCACGCGAGGCTTCAACATAGAAGCCCTCTAAAGATGATCCACACCACAATATGAAATATTGCTTTGATCTCTTTGCTAGAAGAAATCAAAGCCGGTTGGAAGAAATGATTAAAGAGAACTACACTATTAATTAGTGTAATCTCTTCATCAAAAAATCTCTACAACTCTATTTTTGATCCTAGATCAAAGAGGGTTAGAGAATTAGAGGGATGAGAAACAGAGAAAAAGGAGAGGCCGGAACTACTAGGAGAAGGAAGGGGAGTATGTGTTCTCTACAGTTTTTACTATATGTTGTTATCTTATGAATAATGAAGATTACAAACATATATATGTTTTGTATGGGAAGGTAGAACTGCGTCTACATACATTCCACCTACCTACAAGGAAACCTCCTTATATAATATGATCCAATCATGCCATATAAGAAGGGCTCCAAATATGGTCAAATCTACACTTTTCCAACAGAGCAATTTTGACCAACCCTCTTTCCATCAATAGAAGTGAACTCTATTGCTAGTGGGCCTTAATTTAGTGAAATGAGTTTCATTTTAATCAAATTAAAATAAATCCAAGGCCCGTTGAATTTAATTAAATTTAATATAATAAGCCCAATGTCATTTAATTCAATTAGAGACATAAACCCAATTCTCTTTAATTAAAAAATCTAATTTATTAATTAAGACAAATCCAATTAAATTAATTAAATTAATTTAATCTTGATTATCCAACCAATAGATCATCTCACATGTAAATGATGTAATTATTTACCTCTTCCAAAATTAATTCCTAATCCTTTATGTCTGCGCTAGGATTAGAACCATCATCATTTACATTTTTTCCCCATTTTTCAATGAAACAATCACTCGTATTAATTACTAACAACAATCAATATAATTAAACTAGCAACTTTGAGGGTAATCACTTTTCCACCAACATTAAAATTCTAGCTAATTTGTCTTGAAATGGGAAATTAAAAATGTATAGAATGAAATTACTAACATATACTTAAGTTACATGATCAAAATACCAAATAACTATAATTATTGAACCAAAAAATGTACTTAAGCCTAAATTCAAATCCATCATCTCATGATCCAAAAACAATGAATTATATAGTATTGAAACAATGTTGTGGAATTTGTTTATATTAACGAAAAGATAAAAACAATTATATTTATCCTCAATTGATTTAATACTGACTTGTTGCAAGTCAAAAAAATTTTATGATTAAATTACCTTCATACATCTTCACGTGTTAATGCATATGAGGAGATATATTTTCACCATTATAGGGATAGTTAGTTTGAAAAAAAAAATTGTTAGACCTTCAATAAGTTAAAAATAAGTCAATCGGAGATAAATATCAATTTTTATATGATTTTTTGGTTAATATCAGTTAATTCAGTGAATTTTGATCAACGAGAAACTTATTTGGTAGACGAAAACAAACATCAGGGGTGTTAAATGTAATTTCTCAAACACAAAAAATCTATGTGTAATTATTTCAAAGCTAAAAAAGGAGAGTGTAATTATCCCATTTATAAATCAAGATACAGCGCAAACGGATGAGTGAAAAATAGAACAAATTTATGTACATCCTACTCAAATTCGACTTAAAGTTGGATAGTATTTAGCTGTACTTCAATTAGGTAACTTAAACAATTGTACTACTAAGAGGAGATAACAAGTTCAGTTGTCAATGAATCATGTTATGTAAAGTTTGATCAAAATCACGTCGCATTGAGTTTGAACGACCTTTAAATTTTAAAAATTAATAATTAGATGGTTTGTATTATCGTTATTTTATTTTTCTTGATGTGTACTTTCTCCTTTTTGTCTCATGAATTTAAGATCATTAACCATTAACATAGAAATTTCTACTGTCAGAATTGTGAGATTTTGAGAGATGGAGTGAAACTTGGACATTGTTTTAATTGTTCAATTGATATTTTTTTGGCTCAAAATATTTTTGGTATTTTAATTTTTTAGTTTTTTTAGCTTGCAAAATAATTTTGTAATTTTTTACATCTCACAACTTTAATATTTTTATCCCTTATCTTTTCAGGAGTTGTAAAAAGAGTCCTATACTTTTTTCATAATCTTGTCCTTCCGATGTTGCATTTTTCAAAAGTTGTAGGAATAAATTATGTACAACGTTATTTTCTTCTTTTTAAAATTTTCATCCATATTGGCAAAAGTGAACCAACAAAAACAAAAGCCCCAATTTAAATAAAGTATGTGAGACGTACATGATTTATTCCGGCGATTTTTGTTTAATTCAGCATCGAAAGGATCAAAATTGTGAAATATAAAAAAGCTACTAAAGTTTTTCTTGAAATTCTAAAAAAATAAAGAATAAAAACATCAAAATTATAGGACAATAAATATCTATATTTACGCGAATGTTTTTTTAGAAAAAATGAAGGAGTGCTCAAGCTCCACCCCGACCACTCCTGAAAAACAGACTGCACGACATGATAAATGTATAAAAAAAAAAAAGAACTAAAAATAAATTAAATTATTACTATTCTTTTTAATTAATTCCGTAGTACACTAGACGTACTTAATCTCTCATTATCTATGATTAGTATATTGAGTACAAAATTTAACTAGACAAGACTAACGGGGCTATTATTAGCTTCTTAAACCTCTCACATTAACTAATTATTACATGTTATACTATAATGATCACCACCCCACACTACTCCTATAAACTCCCTCCAACTCCCACCTCTATCCTAGCTACTTTCTCTCTCCTCCTCTCTCTCCCTTCCTCTCTCTCTAAAAACTGCAACAACAAAGCATTGCTCTTGTAGCATTATTCTGTACGGTGATGGTGGTCGTGGTGGTGAAGCAAGGACATGGAGGCTGTGGAGGACATGGCTGCGCCGCCGGGTCGGAATAACAAAGACCTCTCTCCCATTGCCAAGGGCAAGCGCACCAAGAGACACAGGCCTCATTCTCCTATTCCATTCACCATCACACCTCTGATAGGAGATCATAATGCGCCAACAGCCGTGGCAGACGAGCAACAGCTCCTTCGCCGTAGCCCCTCTTCTCGCTGTCTCCTCAGAGGGAGAGACACCGAGGAAGTCGATACCGCCAGATGCCTCATCCTCTTGTCACGAGGTTATTTTTTAGCACACCCTTCGAATAATTATCACGATGAGAATCAACCCAAACAGAACAACAGCACCAGGAGGTACGCGGAGGCTGCCACCGATTCCGCGGCGCCGGCCTACGGAGGCCCCCCCAAGGCAGTGGGGAGCAGTGCATGCATTTACACATGCAAGACGTGTAACCGGTCTTTCCCTTCCTTCCAGGGTGGCCACCGGGCCAGCCACAAGAAGCCCAAGAACGAGAAAAGAACATCAACCGCATTCTCCGACGAAGAAGACTTCCTGTCACCGACTATGTCATCGTCCAAGAACAAAATTCCATATCATTCCCTTTCTCTCCAGCTGAGCAACATTTCCTCCACCACCTTCTCCGCCGTGCCGAAGCCGTTGGCTTCTCCAAGAATCCACGAGTGTTCCTATTGCGGGGCGGAGTTCACATCGGGCCAGGCCCTGGGAGGACACATGAGGAAGCACCGAGCCGGGCCGATCATTCGATCCTCGAACGTTCCACCAGATGCCTACATCGAGGAGCTTGAGCCCGAACAGTCGAAGAAGCCCAGAACCGGGTTGTTTTTGGATCTCAACCTTCCGGCGCCAGAAGATGAGAATCAGAAGTTGGGGCTTGGCTTAAGGCAACAAAAAAGCCCGGAAGAAAAGAAGGAAACCGGAACGGGCCTTGGCTTAACCACCAATACTGCTCCACAATTGATTGACTGCCATTATTAGTTGAGAAAGGTTCACATTATTCTTTTAATTATATATTAATCTCCACGCATATACATAACTTATACTTGACTAATCACCATTAATATTCTCCTACTACTGTTTTTTTCTTTTTAATTTTTTTAATTGCCGAGACAATTTCTTTTTTCATTGATCATTATTTTGATTATCAACTTGTACATTCTTTTAACAAATAATTGGAATTCTTTTATTTTGTTACTATTGCAGTTTACATTTGTTTAATACTCTTATAATTATTTAATTTTTTCTTCATATTTATTAAAAATCTGTTGCTCAATTGTTTTTTTTTTTATTTTCTTTGAGCTACTTGTGCAGAATAATATAGAAGGATCTAGTAGCACTATGAGAAATATAATTTTTTTTGCATGGTAGTTATTAGTATGATCAAAACAAAAAATTGTGACGAATACAAATTAATACGGTTTGGATTATTAGTTGTTTCAGCAAGTCAGATAAAAAAGTAGTCATAACTAAACCCGGCGTGACAAAGGTTGATTAATAATATATATGGCCAAAATTTAAGTTTTTTAAAAATCCTATCATTATTATTATAACAAAATTTTCTTGATGAATTTTCTTAATTCTCTCTGTTCTCTCACGCACACTACATATACTGGATTACTTGAAAACCCTAACCCTACTGATGAAGTGGGCGATGAGGATGATAGAGGCAACAACGAAACTGGTGGTACGATGGTTGAGAGTGCTGGTGAAGATAGTGATATGGGAATCATGGGAAAATACTCATATACAACCTCCTTTAATTTCAATCAATTTGCGTCTTTAGAAGAATGGGTTTTAGATCAAGGTGATGTTGATTCCTTGGAACTTCTTGAAAAACTAAAGGATCAATGAAAGTGGAAATTTGGTGATTGCATGCTGCATGAGGAAGATATTCATCATTCTACCAATCCCCTTCATTTTGTCGTGGAACGGGTGGCTACTCCATTTCGAGGCCCTCCACCTCAGAGGCCTACTTGGAGACAAATGTTCCGTTGTTATCAATGGGGAAGATGGCACAGATTATTGACTCCCCTAACCCTTCTCATTCGCCTAGGGTTTCATATTCTAGTCCATCGTTGCTTCAAGAATCAACTGCTCCAGAAGTGCATGGTATTGCTAGGATTCCCTCAAACCATTGTTCTCCACAAAGGAGTCCATGTCATTATCAAAAAGTGCCTGAGGAAGTTGCTGCTACGGAAGGACCTGATCAATCTATTTTTCATGAGAACATCAGCCTGCTCACTTTTGGGCGTATATTCGTTGGAAATATTACACTTGACCCCAAAATGTGATTAGACGTTCATTTGGATCATATTGCTGAAAGCTTTCACCAATCTTCACAAAAAACTCTGAGTTATATTCTGCAAGAATTTCAGCTAGAAGAAATCCTTGTGGGACCACCACTATTAGCAGTTGTTGAGAAAGGGGAACAACGATGGGTAGGTAAAACTATGGCTATTTTTTGGGAAAAGGACCATATTATCATCATCTCAAGGCATACATGCAATCATTGTGGTCGACAATTAAATCAATTACGGCTATGGCCAATTGTTTCAAACTTTTCAAGTTCAGAACGATGGCCGCCATGTAGGAAGTTATTGAAGGAGGTCCCTAGCTCTTTCAGGGGCAGCCTACTATTCATTAATGTTGGGAACCTTGGCGTTGCCTAAGAAAGTTCATGTTGAGGTTTCAGTCTAGATACGTCTTAAACATTTGGTTATGGAATTCTAGACTACCGAGGGGTTGAGTATTGTGGCGAGTGGGTGGGAAACGACTTTACCAAGATACCTTCACTAGGGACTATTCGCATCTGGATTCACCAGTGTCCATGTTAGATTCAACGTATCTATTAATTTAAATGATTTTTTTAAATGAAATTAATCGTTTGATTCTTAATGCATCACTACAAAAAAATCATTTTATAATAACGACATTTGTAACGGTCACATTAATATTTTGAAACAGTTTTTAACTAATTGTAAGGGTTATTGTAACAAATGGCCTTCCGCGGCTTTTTTTAGCGTTACAAAATATTTGTAACGGCTTACTTGGAGGACGTTACAACTTGTAACGGTCTTTTACTAGCCATGAAAGCCATTACACCACTTGACCAAATACAGAAAATGAGTTTGGGCTACCTTTTGGAACGGTCAAAGTAACTTTGATATCATTATAAAAGAACCAGGATATGGCACGGATATGGTGACCGTTCCAAAGCCCGTGCCATATCAGCACGGGTATTGGCACTCTCGTGGAATAGTTTGAGGAAAACGAAGTCATAATTTGTGATTTTGTTTAGGAATGGTTACACCATCCCTAGTTGAGTTGCAATAAAACCGTTCCCAACACCGTTCATAAGACCAATGTGAATGTGAAACGGTTTGAAGTTGAAACTGTATTTGGAATACTATATTGAATTTAGAGATGGAGGCTTTAGTGTCCCAAAAGTGATAGTTACTAAATGTATTCCAAAATGAGGTTCAATTAGGAACAGTTTGATAAGCAAGAGGAATGGTAATCCTGAAACCGTGCCTAAGTACGAGTTTTTCTAAAGAAGATATGTGTTGCAGTGAATGTGCCTAATTTAGTATAAAATAGGAACGGTTTGGTTGTTTTAGAAATATAGTATTACGAAGACCGTCCCAAATGGAGTGTAACGGCGACAATTTAACGGATATCAAACCATTTCTAACTGTGTTTCAAGGTTCCTTCCAGATTATGAAATAACAGTTACTTTTTCACGGTTATATGATCGTGCCAGAAACCGTTCCAAAAAACGCTCCAAATGTCCATATATATGTTCCTCTCTTCCCATTTAATATCACAATCTTCTTCCTATATTATCTCTATTTCATCACTCTTTCTCAATTTTTCTTGATCTCCCACTATCCCACTAATATTTTTATACTCTCTTTCATCCATTTGTCTCGAATTTGGTTGATATTTGAAGTTATTTTGATTAGGTAACAACTTTAACCCTATTTGTGAATTGGTTATATTTATTGTACGTAGCTTTTGTCAATTAAATATAATGTTGTAATAATTATATGTATGTATGTGTGTGTGTGTGTAGGACACATTATTTTAAGAACGTTGAGAAGATGGATGTATGAGAAGAACCTGTCGAATAGGGTAGGTCTTACTCTAGAGTATGAGGATGGTGTTACTGCATCTATAGTGAGAAAATTAGGTGTCCTTGTCGAAAGTGCAAAAATAAAGTTTTCAAAACCCTGGGCGAGGTAAATTTTGACTTGTTTAAGAAAGATTTTATGCCGGAGTATTATAATTGGACTTCACATGGTGAAAAGAGGGTGGAGGAGTACTTTGAGGCCACCACGACGCCCCCTTTACAGGACGAGCAAACTTCCCTTGCTACTGCGGAGGAGGGTACCAGTATACACTGGGGTAATGCGACGCAGATAAATTAGAGGCAAAGAATGATTTTCAATACTGTAAAATTGGCTTTCTGTTCTTCAACTTATAACCAGAATGGTGCCCCTGAAGTAGTGTCCTACTGATGCCGAGCCTAGTTCATATTATTACTACGAGCCCCCCAGTGGACTGATCATATATTGCCCCACGACCACACCCTGCCTCTCGATTACCATATTACAAAGAAGTTGGTAAAAGAATTGGGTTTACCTATGGAGAAGATTGATGCTTGTAAGAATAGTTGCATGTTGTATTGAAAGGACAATATTGATCTGGACTACTGCAAGTTTTGTGGAGAAACTAGGTACAAGCCGACAAGGGAGCGAAATCCTAACCGCAAGAAGACCCCGCATGTCGTTCTTAGGTATCTAACGCTTACCCCTCGCCTGTAGAGCAAATGACGTGGCATGCCAATCACCAGACGGAGGAGGGATCTATGTGCTACCCATATGATGTAGAGGCGTGGAGGTTTTTTGACTGGACACACCCTGATTTTGCAGCGGAGCCACGTAATGTTAGATTAAGTTTGTACACATATGGGTTTGCATCGCACAGGTAGTACGGTCACACATATACTTGTTGGTCCGTGATAGCTACACAATACAATCTCCCACCGGGAATGTGTATGAGTTATGAGTATATGTTCCCGATGATGGTGATCACTGGCCCTTCGAATTCGAAATGTCTCATTGATACTTACTTGGAGCCGCTGATCGAGGAGTTGCAGATTTTATGGCATATTGGTGTACTAATGCGCGACAGTGCGAAGGATGAAACATTCACGATGCGCACCGCATTGATGTGGATAGTAAACGTCCTACCCACTTATGGGATGGCTTCTGGATGGAGTACTGCTGGTGTTGTGCGGTGTCCAGTTTGTATGGAAGACACACGTGCATTCTATCTATAGAACGGTAGGAAGGTATGCTACTTTGATTGCCATAAACAGTTTCTACCCTCGGACCATCCCTATTGTAGGAATAAGAATGCATTCACTAAGAACTGAGTTGAAAGGAAGGTTGCACATCCAAGATTGACAAGAGAACAGATCCGTGATTGGGTCGAAGAGTTTAGTCCTGCGGTTGAAGTGTCATTGTCACTCCCAGATGTCTACAGGATCGACTATAGGTGAACAAAGAAAAACATCTTCTGGAAGCTCGAGTATTGGTTGATGCATATGATACGGCACAATTTGATGTCATGCACATTGAGAAGAATGTGTTTGACAATATATTCAACACTGTGATGGATATAAAGGAAAAAACGAAGGACAATCTGAAAGCGCGAAAGGACCTGAATATCATTTGTACTCGACCAGAGCTTGAGGTTGACAAAAGGAGGCTGAACGTGAAGCCTAAAGCCGTCTACACCCTGACTAGGGAGCATAAGAGGAGGATATGTAAATAGATTACTCATTCTAAGTTTCGTAATGGTTATGAATTTAATTTAGCCCGTTGTGTCGACATGAAGGAGTTGAGATTGCATAGCATGAAGAGCCATGATTGTCACGTATTCATACAAAAGTTGATCCCGATTGCCTTCCATGAAATGCTTCCTGAGTCAGTGTGGAGTGCGTTGACAGAGGTCAACCTTCTATTCCAAATTCTATGTTCGACGACGTTAGATGTGAACAGGGTACATGAATTGGAAGTTAGGGTTGCGATAATCTTGTGCAACCTCGAGAAAATATTTCTGCCATCTTTCTTCAGCTCACTGGAACATTTAATTTTCACTTGCCATACGAAGCACGCGTGGGAGGGCCTGTTTGGGTAAAATCCAATTTACCCACCTGTGATAGTCATAATGTTCAAATAAGGCCTTGTGATAAATTAAAAATCACATAACCCCCTGTAAATTTAAGTAAGGAGCATACTGCCCCCTGCGTATTATTAACTTAAGAACGAGTGTGGAATTACTTAAATACCCCCATATATATGTAATATGACTGCAACATTGACCAAGGACTCAACTTGTTTCAAATCAACAGAAAGAAAAATTAGGGATCTTTGAGAAAACCCTAGTTGCTGCTCCTTCAAATCGATGCTGGCGAATTTTTGACCGTTCAATCTATGCGAAACTACATACGAAGGAAGAAGATTGTTTTTTTTAAGGTAAGACACTAATTTTTTTTATTTTCTTTTTGTTTTGAACATGGTTAGTGTTATGTAAAAAGGGTTTTTCCACTGCATTTTATTTTAGAATTTTCAGAACTTAAATGGACAATAATTAAGATATTTACTCTTAAAACTTGGAAAATCGAAGGTATGTGTATGTTATTGTTGTGCAAACATGAAATTTTTTTCATTTTTTTGTTAACCGAAACTCCTGTTTTGTTATTTTTGTTTCTAGTTTCCATAAAAACTTAGAAGGTTCATGTGGGTTTATTGCCTCAAGCTAGAAGCTACTGCTACAAATGAGTGTATGTTCTCCTATTTATACTTTTCAGTTCCTATTTTTTAATTTATTTCTGAAAAATAGTGTGTGTTTTTTTGTCTGCTTTATGAATGATTCTGGTTAGTGAAATTATTTAATTTTATGGTCTCATTAATATTCCCCATTATGCTCCATGTGGTCCCTTAAAATTGTTGATGAATTATACTTCTCCTGACTGTCTGTTTGTGGTCCCAAGTATTATTTAAATAGTTTTATTTTTCTTGTGGTTTGTGCATTTAGATTGATTGTAATGTTGTTTTTGTCTTTCTTGCATCCCCCCCCCTCGTGCAAACTGATTACTGTGATGTTATCTTTTGGTGGGGTGAAAAATTTACTTATTCGAGAAGCAATTATGTAGGGGGTGTGAAAAGGGTGTTTGAAAAAATTGATATTGACTTTCCATCGATTATTGAACTATGTAATATGTATCAACAATGTGGCGGGAGAAAAGATGCAATGAATTTTTATTATAAACTACCTGGTCTCCCATTGAAAATAGACCTAAGAGCTATTAATAACGAATGTCTTGATATCTGCTTTATTTGATTTGGAAAATCAGTTTAAAGGCCTAGATATTCTTCTTGAGATTTATGTTGAAGAATTCCAAAGTGAAACCATACAAATGTTAGATAGTCAGGGTAATCAAATCTTCGGAAGAAGGAGGCTGAAATGATGCATTTGTTGGAAGGCGTTAATTTTGATGATGATCTAAATGGTGGGGAGGGAGATGAATTTCAGTTTCAAGGAGAAAAAGAGGCTGGTGAGGGGAAAGTATTTGAGTGTGAGGGAGAAAGGGAATAAGATGAGTATTTCACCAATTGACACTTGTTTTGTTATGCTCATCATGCATGTTTTTGCATTTCTGTCAAACATCACAACAAAGCCTACAACGATTCAACAACCATGTAACAGTTGAACCGTGCATTGGATGGCGATCATGAAACCAACCCTCTGAGTTGGGTCTGAAATGTTCCAAGTTGAGGACCTCGAGAATGGCATCGAGCGTCCTGTGGAGACTTGCATCAAGAGTCGTATTCATTGGATAAGTGCCGCATTTCATCGACAACAAATGTAGGATGTCTATGCGATCTTGATGGGTCGATTGACTAGGTGTCAAGTCGACTGAACTGACTCACGGGGATCATCATATGGAAGCTTTGGAGGTTTGGTCGGTATGACTTGAATCCACAGCTCTGATAGTACGGGAGTAGTCCTCAGACTTGAAGAACCACGATAGTCACGTGCTTGCGATGACGGTATCTTGGACCTGTGGGGATGGTGACTGTGTTACAGACATAGCCATCACAAGCCTTGTCCAGTGTGTTCAAAGTATGTAGCGAGGATGGTGAGTTTCAAGAAGAGGATCTGTCCCCTGTCATTACATGACAGAGGTATCTCCTATGCAGTTGGAAATGCAGCCCCATTCTAAGAAACTATGGCTATAGTCATTGGTCGAGTATGAAAAGAGGTTCCTATGTCGAACAATTTGGCGCATCGTGATTTCAAGTAAATAAGCATAGATGCTTGGTCCGGAATGGGAACCGACACCAAATTTCATGTCCCAGACCAAGGGCGGGAGACGGTACACGATAGACGGAAGGACCGTACCCGTACGGACTCGAGACCTAAAAATTCACACGAAAATTCCCCCAGTGTCTAGTGCCATGGACCATTCCTAGACGGCCACCCATGGTGAGGGGCTTTCTTGATCAAGGGTTGATCAAGAATTATTAATTAATTAGATTTAATTAATAATAGTGTTAGACACTAGCCCAACTCTAACTGAGGGGCGAACCTAAAGAGTCACACACAACATTACCGAAGAGGAATAAGGAATTAATTGAGAATTAATTCTATAAGTAATTAGATTACTTAAAATAAGAGAAGCCCATTGGATGGACTAGCCCAATGATAAATTATTGAAATTAAGTTATGGTGGTCTTGACTTTATTAATTACTAAGTTGGACTTATTAAATTAATAAAAACTATTTGAGCTTAAGTGTTTAATTGGATTAAATACTTAATGGCTTAATTAATATGAATTTTTATTAAGTTGAATTTAATTAAAATCAAGTGGGCTTGGCATTTTAGGGTATAAAATTGGCCAACACGCATATTACTTAAACACACATGTAAAATTCTAGGAAATGAAATAATTGACTAGCAATTTTACTTTTGGAAAGTACCTTGCTAGTCATTTTTTATTTGGAAAAATGATTATATTACCATATGAGCACTAAAATGAACCTAGACACGTTTCAGTTGTTCCATACAAGGTATATATATATATATGTCTAGGATTAATTATTTGGAATAATTAACATAATTACATAGCAAGAGAAGTTTTTTTCTCCCTCTCCTAGACACTCGGCCGCCCCCTCTCTCCAATACACCTTTGGTGTATTTTCTTCTTCTTTCTCTTCTAACAAGGAGGATCAAGAAGCCCCTCTATTTCAGTGTGGTGTAGAGGAGCTTTCGAGGATTCCTGCTTTGGAGTCTACCGTGAACGACAGGCGAAAAGAAACTACGAGAACATAAACTTTAAGGGAAGCTTTCAATTTATGTTTTCTTGTATCTAATTCCTTTTCTTCTTCACCATAGCCGAATAAATTTTGAAGACTTTATTTTATCCACATCGAACGTCTAGAAAATTCCAATGGTTCACCCCTTGAATTCATGGTATTTTAATGTCATATGTCTTACGCTTTATAATTTATCGCTTTCGCTCACTCTTAATTCCTGGGCCGATCCACGAGCTCCTTTCAAGTGGTATTAGAGCCCGGTTCAATGTGGGGCTATGGTTATATGTATAAGCATGATTATGTGATTTTTTGTTGCCTTGAAAACATGATTAATTTGTTGCTTATACTTTGAATAATTAGATGTAGGAAATGCATGTTATTTATTTGTGAATTTTTTGGATGATTTGGTATTTTTGAAAAGTTGGATTTTTCTTAAAAATACCTGTTATTATTTTCAGTTTATCGTGTAGAATAAAAAATAAATAAAACTTTATTGCACTATTGCAGTGCATTGCCTGCCGGCAATGCAATGCATGCGCGGGCGTCAGCCTGTGCGCTGCCTGGCCAACACGCACGCTGTGCGTGAGCAGTAGACAGTGCGCTTGCCCGGCCAACACGCACACTGTGCGTGTGCAGCAGACAGTGTGCGCAGGCAAGAGCTGCCGAGAGCAAAGGCGTTCGGCCGGTAGTATGGTGTTGTGCGCTACTGCTGTGGCCAACGCAGACGGCTGGGTTGTTCTTGACGTTTCTTCCAGAGAATGAATTTTTTCGATTTCTACATGTTTTTTTATAAATTCTCAATTATTCCTGATTTAATTTTGGGTAAAATTAAATTTTTTCTAAAATTATTTAAGGGCTTTAATTGATGTGTTTTGCTTATGTGCATTGGATGCACATTGTAAGGGTCATCCAATTAACTTGCAAATTCAAACTTGTATTTTCTGCATTTAATTATTTTATTATTGCAACATTGGATATTGCATTATGTACATGGAATGATCACTATGTACTCCCCCTGACTTCTGATCGGGGTTTCTATTGCAATTGTTATGAGAGTAGAATAGGAATTTTGGTGAGATTTTACATTTTTTGTAAATATTGAAGAAGGAGGCCCTCGAAGAAAGGAGGAGATTGAAGGCCCATTTATATGTTAATGGGTCAATAGCAATTGTAATAGCATATGGCCACCTTAGACTGTCTTTAAACTCATTGCGGGCTCAATGGGTGGGCTCGTGATCATCCAGTAGGGGTATGCTAGGTCTTATTATTGCATGTGATGCGTTTTTATCAATCTTTAATTTTTGGATATTGTTGCATGCAATACATATATTGGATGAGGTCTCAAATAATAACTCTACAATCAAACTCTCACTTGGTTGGAGCACGTTAAATATTAGATCATAATGGACTTGGATCAAAATGGTTTTGATCCGTCCAAGCCTTCCATCCACAACAATTTGGTAAGGAAGCTACTGCTACCCAATTGTGGTCTCATGAGTCCTGGCACAATTGGAATAGAGGAAAGCTACACCATTGTTGTGAACGAAGAAACATGTTCAGCATTTTCCTGTCTCATGAGTCGTGGGGGGCGACATTTGAGATGCAATTCGGTTTATGGGTCGGGCCTAACACCGAGTAACATGATTCTCTTGGGGTCATCTAGATCATGCGAACAGGTGAGGCGAAACATCTTGAGAATCTCATGGGATGAGAATGGTATAGGATACCTCCAACAAAGCCTTTATTATGTGAATCATAAAAGCAGGACATAATGAACGCACTTGGGATCCCAAGCCCACTAGAAAATGCTATTCCCGAAAAGTTTTCGTATAAATAGTGGAAGAGTTAAAAGACTAAAAGACCAAGTCTTTAAGCTTAATTATAATATTACAATAATTTGCTGATTTCTGTTTATATTTTCAGTTTCTAGAAAATGTCTAAAAACCCCTTAACCTTGATAATGGAGACTAATAAATTCAATGGCACAAACTATAATGAATGGCTAAGGAGTCTTAGAATTGTCCTATATTTTGAGAACCAAGGCTATGTCTTGGACAAGTCACTTCCAACGGCATTGCCTGAGGGGTCCTCGCCAGAAGAACATGTCACATTCGAGAATTGGCATGAGGACAACCGCAAGGTCCGCAGTATCATATTGGCTTCGATGACCATGATATCTAAAAGCAGTATGATAGGCTGAAAGACGTTCCCTCGATAATGCTCCGCATGAAAGAGGTTTATGCGGTTCCTGATAGGCATATTAGATATGCCGCAACAAAAGTATTCTCCGGGATCAAGATGGCCAAAGGATCGTCTGTACAAAGTCATGGGATCAAGATGCTATCCTTAGTGGAGAAGCTCGAAGACCTCAAAGCTGGGCTTGACAATGACACGTACATTGACGTGATCCTTCAGTCACTTCCTCCATCCTACGACCCGCTTATTATTAGCTACAACATGAACGGACTTGAGAAGTCTATTCATGAGTTAATTAATATGTTGGTCCAATACGAGGCAATGACCCACAAATTCACGCCGGCGGTATTGGTAGGAGAGACTTCACATCCAAAGCGAAAGGCAAGAGGGCCGGACACTGGAAGAGAAAGAAAGGAAAGGGAAAGGTCACCATAACCATTGCTAGCGCTGAGGGCGCTCCTGCTGCTACCAGTGGAAAGGGCAAAACGAAAGGAAAGGTTGGAGGTTCTCAGTAGTCGAAGGTAAATGATGTCTTCATGCATTGCCAAGGAAAGGAAAATTGGAAGAGGGAGTGTCCACAAATCCTCTCCAACCCAGGTATATTTTGTGATTAAAGTGAATATGATAACTAATGCATCTTCTTGGGTATTGGATACCGGCTGTGGAGCTCACCTCTGCAATAACTTGCAGGTCCGGGAAAGAAGCAGAAAGCTAAGTAAGGATGAGATGATTCTAAGGCTAGGCGATGGGAAGGCAGTTGGTAAGGAAGCCGTGCGATCTCTGAACTCAGTTATTAGTGATCATATTCGGATAGAATTAAAAGACTGTTATTATGTTCGGAGTATGATCAAAAATATTATTTCCGTTCCTATTTTATACAATTATGGTTATGCATTCAAGATCAATAAGAATGATTTTTATTTAATGATTGACGATAACAATCATCTGCTTGGTACATTAGTAAATAGTCTTTATATTCTCCAACAGTCAAATTTGATTATGACTGCCCAACACAAACGTAAATTTGATAATCATGAAAACGCACAGTTATGGCACGCAAGGCTGGGCCATATCTCTAAGGATAGGATAAAGAAGTTGGTAGACTCGAAGAGTCTAGAAATAGATGATTTAGCTAACCTACCAACTTATGAATCTTATCTAAAAGAGAAAATGACCAAGAAGCCCTTTATTGGACAAAACGCGCTGGCCAATGACCTGTTAGATTTGATCCATACAAACATCTATGAACCAAAATACTCCGGCAAGAGGAGGATTCTCGTACTTCATAACCTTCACCGATGATCACTCACGGTATGGTTATGTTTACCTAATGAGGTACAAGTCTGAGGACTTTGGAAGGTTTAAAGAATACAGACTTGAAGTTGAGAACCAAACTGACCATAAGATCAAAGCTCTTCGGTCGGACTGAGGTGGATAATATTTAAGTGGTGAATTCATGGATTACTTAAAAGAGAATGGGATTCTCTCTCAATGGACTCCTCCTGGAACGTCACAATTGAACGGCGTGGCCGAAAGGAGGAACCGAACCTTATTGGACATAATTCGATCCATGATGAATTTTACTGAACTACCCCTGTCCTTCTAGGCTATGCTCTTGAGACGGCTGCAAAGTTGCTCAACATAGCGCCATCTTAGACGATACCCCAGACGCCATACGAAATATGGCATGGCAAGCCTACGTCCTAAAAGTACTTGAGAGTGTGGGGTAATCCTGCATACGTCAAGAGGCTAGTGGGAGACAAACTAGATTCGAGATCTAGTCTATGCAGGTTTATCGGATATTCAAAAGAAACTGCGGGAAACACAGTACTTCTATGATCCGTTCGAGTAAAAGACCTTTATCTCGAGAAACACAGTATTCTTGGAAAAGGGTTTTCCTGTGGATAACTAACAAGATGAGGTATTACTTGAGGAATCAAGTGAACCACCTCACCAAGACGACATGACATCATTTGAACCTTCGGTCCCCACTGATTCCACCTCAACAAGAGAATTTTTTTTCTCCCTCTCCTAAGCACTTAGCCGCCCCCTCTCTCCAATACACCTTTGGTGTATTTTCTTCTTCTTTCTCTTCTAACAAGAAGGATCAAGAAGCCCGTGTATTCCGATGTGTGGACGGGCTTTGGAGGATTCCTGCTTTGGAGTCTAGCGCGAACGAGAGGCGAAAAGAAACTAGGAGAACATAAACTTTAAGGTAAGCTTTCAATTTAATTTTCTTGTATCTAGTTCCTTTTCTTCTTCACCATAGCCAAATAAATTTTTAAGGCTTTATTCTATCCACATTGAATGCTCGAAAAATTCCAAGAGTACACATCTTGGATACATGGTATTTTAATTGTCATATGTTTTAAGCTTTTTAATTTATCGCTTCTGCTGGCTCTTAATTCCTGGGCCGATCCACGAGCTCCTTTCAATTGCCAGAGTGTAAAATGTGAAAATGAGGGTCTAGAAAGAGTGGATAATATTGGTAGGGGATGGGCTTCGATGCTTTTAGTGCTAATGAAGAAACGGGCTTCCAAAACAAACAAAATGAAAAAATGAAAGGAAAAAGAAAAGGAGTTGAGGTAGATTATAATGACAGGAGTGCGTCAGGTTTTGATGACTCTTCAGCTGAAGATTATCAAATATGTCACGCCCCAAGAGTAGGACTCTTACTTTAGGCCCTATTCTCGGGACATGACTTAACCGAAATCGTAATAATAGCATACTCATCAAAATTACACCTTAATAACATGCAACTACGAGACACAAGTATTTGGCCTCCTTCAGAGTATTAATATGTTCACCAAATAATAACCTGATATCTGGTACACTAAGCCCTAATTATTTGACCTCATCCTTATTGCCCTTGATCTCTTGCCTAGGTCAACCAGATCTTGACCTCATCAATTGACCACCTGTATTTGGAGGAAGAAACTTAAATTACGTAAGCAAAAGTTTAGTGAGGCCATGAGTGGGTGCAGGTCGTAGAAAATAGTCATAATAGAAAATTCGATCAAAATAGTTAAAACATATTATATTGACTGCCAAAAGTAACAGTTGAGCCTGTGAAGAACATTTAAGGCAAATGACCGAATCATATGCTCTCAGATACCACCTTGTGTCTCCCAAAAGACTGTTTACTACCTTATCCTTCATGTATCCCACGACCGCATAGAATTGGCCATGCCTAGGTACATGGCTGCACCAATCACACATAGGTAATCTCCAACCTGCCCGTGAAAGGACATCCAAGTGGGAACTGAACGACGAAGCCTCAACTGGAAGCCCAATGCTACCCCAGCGTGCCCCGCGAACAGTCCAACCCCGAGCCCATTGACCGCTTAGAAAGAACCACATGAACAAGTACCGAAAGCCAATCGAATAGTCTTATAGAAAGTAGACCATTTAAAGACCGCATGCATATCAAATATTACGACGAACTGAACAGTATCAAGATAAATGGGACCTTTTGGATACTCATATGGACCATAGAGGTGGCTCCCAATGGATGTCCATAACGAATACCAGAATACCACATGACGATAATGATAATCACATTGTTGCACTTAGCTCCATAAAGTTTCGGAGGCCCATTCAAATCCAAGTAGATAGCCAAAAATCATATTCATCTGCGTATATCAATGAACAATTTCAAAAAATATTTACTGAAGTTCGTCGCTAAAAAAGACAACTTTTAATACATATATAACCATGCACAATACTTATAACATTCCCCCAATTTTGAAAATACCAATACATTTTTAAATGGTACTCATCGTCAAGCTCACATAATTAGTGTGGTATGCAGCTGGACTCTTCTCGAAGAAACTGAACTGATAGTGCATCTGTGTTCCCATCCTATTATTCCAATGTGCGTAAAACTATAAGCATGACAGGCATATGTACCTGAATGTAGTTACATACTAGCTATATCTATGACAAGGTACTAAATAGAGTGAGGTATTTCAATATATCTATAAATATATATATATATATATATATACATATATATATATATATATCTCATATTTTAATTTATTAACTAAATATCATATTCAATTAATTTCAAAAGTTCATTGTAATAGCAAGGTTACTGAATGACCAAATCATCAATTATTCCAAACAAATTAATCTTGATCAATTGATTAAACAATTCATTAGAAATAATCAATTAATTAAAGGTTTTATAATTAAACAAATAACTAACTTAATCGGTAATAAATTTTATTATTTATAAGTATTGTCAGAATATGTAATAAATAATGAAATTTTAAATGAGTTAACCGGACAAGCTAATCCAGTTAATTAATTATTTCTACCTAGATAATCAGAGTTAAATAATTTCAATTAATTTCAATAACATAATTAACTTAAATTGAATAATTACCTAATCATTGACTAACGGACAAGCAAACTAATTAAAAATTAATCTAGCAATTAAAGAAGATGGTTTTTTGTTTAATCTACTCAACGATTATTAACTAATAATTAAGTAAACTAACTAAAGCAATAAATCAAGATTTTAATAAGAAGCTGAAGCACGCCTGATTTAATGTGAGAAGCTTTTGTGAATCTCCATTACATTGTTTTAAATGTGATAAGTGAAAGTGGAGTTTATATATATATATATATACATATATATATATATATATATATAGCTTTTTGTGCATGAGGTAGTGTTGGCAGCTTGACACTAAGTGACGTGGAGTCAAGTGACACGTGCTGCCATCCCTCATATTTTGTTTTTTCATATTTTTTTTGTTAACTTTTATTAAAATTAAAAATTAATTCTTTAATACTTTTGGAACTTATATAATTTGACCATAAATATTTTATAAAATTTTCAATTTAATCCCTTAAAAGTTTGATATATTTTAGTTATACAAAATAATTTATTTTCTAGCCAATTCGAGACTTTCTAATTCTTATAAATTAAGTAATCGGGTTTCATATAATTTCTTCTTTATCTCAAAATAACTCAAGTAAACTTTTTGTTAAATAAACTTTAAATGAAAATAGATAATAGATACTAAATCTCATCGGTAACATAAAATAATTTGTTAAAATTGATACATAATATTTAATACAATTAAATACGGGGCTCTAATATACATGGACGTGTTCGTTCATTAGTACTTGTTTAAAGTAAATCGTAGTAATTTTTTCATATTCATCTTGCTAGATGAGGTTTCGACTTGGTCACGCTTCAATTGATATGCAGCGATACTGTATGAGAAATCATATGTAATTAAACGATCTACAAATTTGCTTCCTAACCCAGCAGGACCCTATTTGAATGGTTCCAACATCACATATTACCAACAACTATCAATATTAATATGAGATGTTCCTGTCAAAGTATAATATAAGTATAGCATGTTATCTTGATTTATTGATCCATCCTCAGTATATAATATTTCACCACTTATACGAAATTCACTTGTGGTCTAATTCACATCAACTGAAGATTAATTTCAATTGCTAATAAGGTCGAGGAACTCATTTAGGCTTAAGCACACTGGTATATCAATTACGGGTAATGAAAAAAGTGAGTTTTTTTTTTTTTCAGTATGAAACCAATACAATCGATTGACTAGAAATAGTTTGATCAAAAGGACATTATCTGTAGGTACGAACTAAACCCAAAAGGTCAATCCATCTACACTCCATTCATTATTTCAGACGGGCCCACCTTATACAAGGTCAATTCTTCTTCAATCGTCCAAATAAAATTATCTACTAAATACTTTTCTGGTCTATTGCTTCTGGTATAGAGATTTTCATAATAAACTCAATACAAGACAGAAATGTGGTCTCTATAAATGAACTCTAAAATCAAATTCAGCCAAGTCTTATATATCATTGATATAACTCCACCAAAGTCATGATCCTCGAGTTCATATATCTCATATATATTTGCGTTGGAAGATTGACGGAACATATTGGGCGTTTATATTTGTCCTACCTGCTGGGTCATAAGTGAAGCTGACTGAGAAGAAGCCTCAGAAAGTTTCTGTGGGCTGGAATTGAAGGAAGATAAATAACAAATGTGGCCTGGGATTAAGTGATTGCAACAGTCTCCACTGGTGAATTAAGGATCAAATCTATATTTGCAATTAACAAAGCTCTAATTGAAAGCATCTATAGGAAATCATTGGAGAGGAGGACACATTAACTTGGGCAAAATGGATTAAACATTACACATTAAAGAACTTTGTATGGACAACTTTTATAACTACTGACTCTTGAAGTCAGAGGAAAATCATGAAGTTCAGGAATTATATTATTCCTACTATTCACTTTTAAACTAGTACAGGGGAAACACTTAGCTATGGAAAGATCCTTGGCTTCCACTTAGGACATTGGAGCAGTGCGTTTCTAGTGGACCGTTACGTATCGGTTTGAATGCAAACTCAAAAGTCTCTACAATACTTTTGTGGAGGATAAGTTTAACCTGGTGGGCAGAAATAGAATTTAAAATCACTCGGAATCTACCAAGTATTCGCGGCCACGGGGATGTAAGAAAATGGAGGTTCTCACCAACTGGTCAGTACACAACTGCTTGAACACTACAACTATTTCATCAGTGTTTCTCATCAGTCACCTGAAACTCCTTCTCCTTAGACCTCTTGAGATTCCAAGGAATGTATTTCTTCTTTGGCTCTTTTACGAGTGCATGTACGCTACTTGAGTTACTAAAACATATTAAAAGATTCATCAAGTGGAATTAGCCTTACACACAATAGAAGTAGCGCATTCAGTTAGCAGCTAGCAAGTGAAGAAGGAGACATCTTGTGAATGCAACTAATCAAACTGTCTTGGCTTCAGTGGTAGGCCACACATAGCGGGGACGAGATCAGATAGAAACTACTTATACATTATAGCCCATCATCATTAGGGGTAGTTTCTATCTTTAGAGTATAGAGGCTAGCCTATTAGTGTTGGAATAGGTGACTAAAAAGTCAATTGGATTGACGGTTTTGGAAATCATTCAAGCAATCTTTATTTAAGTAATATTGTTTAGTGAATAAAATAAGTAATTTGGCATCTTCTTTCTTGTGCTCATTCTGTATGTTTGCATTTCATTCAAGCATCACAACAAAGCCCACAGACCACTTTCACAACCGTGCAACAGTTGGACCGCCCATTGGATGGCGGTCATGAAGTTAACTGCCAAGGGTTGGATCTGAAATGTTTTAAGTCGAGGACCTCGAGAATGGACATCGAGTGTCCTATGGAGACTTGCACTAAAAATTAGATTTATTGGATGAGTGCCGCGTTTCATTGGCGACAGACATGGAACGTCTATGCGATCTTAGTGGGTCGATTGACTAGGTATCAAATCGACTAAACTGACTCACAGGGATCGTCATATGGAAGCCTTGGTGGCTTGGTCTGTATGACTTGAATCTCCAGCTCCGATAGTACGGGAGTAGTCCTCAGATTTGAGGAATCAAGACAGTCATGTGCATATGATGACTGTATCTTGGATCTCTGCGAGAGATGATCATGTCACATACATGGTCATCATACCTTGTTCAGTGCAGTCAAAGTGTGTAGCAAGGACGCTGAGTTCCAAGAAAAGCATCCGTCCCCTGTCAGTATATGACAACGGTATCTGCTATGCACTTAGGGACGTGTTTACGCTCTCCGAAATCTGTAGCTACAGTGGTTGATCGAATAGGAAATGGGTTTCTATGTCGAGCAATTTGGCGCAACGCAGTCTCAAGTATGCAAGCATAGACACATAGTCCAGGATGGAAACCGACACCAAATTTCATGCCCTAGACTAAGGGCGGGAGACGGTAGATGGAAGGACCCTACCTATATGGACTCGAGAGTCTAAAAGTTCACATGAATATTCACCTAGTCTCTAGTGTCATGGACCGTTGCTAGACGGCCACCTATAGTAACGGGCTTTCTTGGTCAAGGGTTGATCAAGAGTTATTAATTAAATTGAATTTAATTAATAATAGTGTTAGACACTAGCCTAAGTCTAGCTGAAATGTGAACCTAACGAGTCACACCCAGATCACCGAGAATGGACAAGGAATTAATTTGGAATTAATTCCGTAAGTAATTAGATTACTTGGAAGATGATAGATCCATTGGATGGAAGGCTCAAGAATAAATTAATGCGATTAATTTATATTAGCTTATCCTTATTATTTAATAAGTTGGACTAATTAATTAATAAAGATAATTTGAGCTTATGTATTTAATTGGATTAAATACATATTGGGCTTAATTGAGTGAATTTTAATTAAATTAGATTTAATTAAAAATTAATTGGGCTTTGAATTTTAATTGTAAAAATTCGGCCAACAATACCTATTAATTTAGCCCATTGAAAATTTTAGGAAAAGAGATATTTGACTAGCAATTCTCACTTTTGGAAAGTGTCATGTTAGTCATTCTTTATTTGGAATAAAGAATATATATTACCTTATGGGTGATTGAATGTATCCAGACACATTCTAGTTCATCCATACAAGGTATACATACATATATATATATATATATATATATATATATATATGTTTTAATTAATTTTTTGGAGTAATTCATCCACTGACCTTTCCCTTTGTTCTCTACCAAGTCATGTACTTCATGAACTTGTCAAAACAAGTATTCCATATATATAGGGCGTTCAAAGCTATTTTTGAACTCCATAGTGGATATTATGGCTCCAAGCCAATTTTATCTAGATTGATGTCTTACATCGCTTCTCCTTATCCGGTTTAGACTCAGAAACTCCTACCCTTTAGGTAACTTATGTTTCTCGCCATCCGTTCCAAGAATTTTAGAATACAGTCAGTGTAGATTTGATTACAAATGATGTTTGCATTATTTCATAATGAACCTCCACAAATCAAACTTCAAGTCTAATTTGCATCCCACTAGTCCCTTGACGCATGCAGGACCATTCCTCATACTCAAGCACTTATGTAGTATACAGGCTTGCCAATCCGTATCAAATATGGTGTCTGGATGATGACCTTAAGAAAATGCCATATTCTTCAACTTGACAATTTTCGAAAGTTCATATCCAGATGGGCAAGGTAATTCAGTGAAAACACCGATCGAACCATATCCAATCAAGGTTCAATTTCTTCCTTACTAGAGATAGTTCTACATCGTCTCTTCTAGGAAGAATTCCACCAAATGAGAATTCCATTCTCATTGAGATAGTTCAAGAGTCTCCCACTAAATACACACCATTTCGATCCAATCGAATAGTTTGTCTCCACAACTAATTTGGTTCTCGACTACAAGTCTAATTCCTCGAACTTTCAAAAGATTCTTAGACTTGTGAACCCTCTACTGGTCATTGTGTATTTAGGGACCTACAGACGTCCGTTTGGATCCAATCTAACAGATCGCATGGCAAGTATACTTTGTCCCACAAAGTGCTTTTACGACTTTCTTCCTTCTCAATAAGGATTCATAAGTTAGTAAACCCAATTCGTCTATTGCTAGACTCCTTGAATCTACCAACCTACTAATCCTAACTAGAGGAATTTGGCCGAGCTTATGCATGTTGTTTCTATATATTCCGATTCTTGATTATCATAAACCCATTTGTTTTGAGCATTTCATAATCCAATTATAAAAATGTAGTAAGACAATTTATAACTTAGCAGACCCCTCGTCAAATAAAAGAAATTTTTATTGATCAAGTCTGTAGTCCAATTTGTCCAACAATTTGATTAACGAAAACTTGATCATGCTGGGTTACACAATTGTATACCATCATGAATACTAATGGCTAAGTTTACTTACCTTTATAGCTTTTGCAGCGATGGCCTAGCCATCATTTAACTTTAAGGCTATATGTCTTAGCCTTCTACTCCTTTTTCATTTTTGCAAATCATTTGCAGATTATGAGTTTCTCAAAGCGGGTATCCAATACCTAGGGACTAGAATTAGTAATCACATCACTCATAACAAATGCAACATCTTGGTTAGAGAGGAGTTCACGATATTCCCTCTTTTAATGTCATTTGCCAATTTATGCAAAGATCATATGTAAGTCTTGACTGCCGAACCATCTTCCCATTTCCTTTGCCCTCGTCTAGCGAGGCAACAAGAGCGCTCAAAGTTTTGCAGCGCCCGACTCTGCTTCATCATTCATCCTCATCCAGCGTCCGACATTATTGCCTTTTGCTTTTGAGGTCGAAGCCTTCCAAGCCATCAGCGTAGATTCTTTAATCGTTTCCTTTTATTGGTCAAATCGCGTTTATCAACTCATGAATGATCTCTTCAAGATTATTTAGATTTCATGACAACTAGGTCGAAGGAGGGATGAAGGAAATGAAGGATCATGTCAATGTATATCGACATTGAGATCATTAAGCTTCTCCGTAAGAGATCGCATCTTAATCCCATGTTTATGTACAGACGTCCTTCAGTCATTTTGGTGCCAAAAAATGCTTTGTTGCAGCATATCTAATATGCAAGTTTGGAGTCTCATAAATCATTTTATGTGGTGCATTTGTCGAGCCAACAGAATCCAACTTATCATACTGCTCATCAGTCTTAGAAGCAAGTATGAAGCTGCAGACCTTACGATTGTCCTCATGCCTTAATCCCGAACGTCAAATGTTCCTTAGCCTATGGCCCTTATCGCATGTTTGAAGGAAGTGGCTTATCCATGATACAAGCCAGGTTCTGGAAATTGAGGACAATCATCATGTTTTGCAGCCAATTCATTTATGTGTTCTGTTAAATTAATATCAATCTGAAAATTAAATAAAATGAAAAATGGTTCTTAGACTTACATTCAAAACGTAAACCAGAAAATACAAGTAAATTATTCGTAATATTATGTTTGATTTAAGACTTGGTCTTTTAGTCATTAATTCCTCCCACTATTTCTACAAAATCCCACAACTCTCAAGTAGGGTTTCAGAAAACCATTTCCTAGTGGGCTTGGGATCCACAAGCGAATTTGCCATGCCTCGCTTTTACCATTCAAAGCCTTATGGGAGGTATCCAATACCATTCTCATTCCATGAGATTCCCAAGATATTTTGCCTCACCTCTTCACATGATCTCGAGGACTCCAAGCGAATCATGCTACTCGGTGTTAGGCCCAACCCGTCAACCAAATCATACCTCAACTATCGTCCCGTAGGACTCGTGAGGCAAGGAAACATTTAGCGTTTTTTTTTTTTGTTCATAATAATAGTGTAGCTTGCATCTATTCCAAATGTGCAATGACTCGTGATACCACATTTGGGTTGTGGTAGCTTGCTCATCACATTGTTGTGGATGGAAGGCCTGGACAGATCGAAATACCATTTTGATCTAAGTTCATTATGAGCCTAATATTTATTTAGTGTTAGGTTCAGCCCATCAGCTAAACCACACCTCAACTATCGGCCCCCACGACTCGTGAGACAGGAAAACATTGAGTGTATTCCTTTGTACATGATAACAATGTAGCTTGCCTCTATTTCAAGTGATCCACGACTCGTGAGACCACACTTGGGTAGTGGCAGCTTCCTCACCATCTTATGTTAGGGCCCACCAAGTGAGAGTTAAAAAATTTTGATCGAGACCTCATCACATTCGTATTTTGCATGCATAAATATCAAATATTAAAACATTTAAATAAATGCATCGCATGCAAATAAACCTATTACACTCCTGTTGGATGATCACGAGTGCAACCTATGCGACCCACTGAGCACGTAGTGGATCTATGGTTTGTCTAAGGTGGCTCTATACAATTACAAAGTTTATTTACCCATTATCAAGCAAATGGGCCTTGTAATCTCTCTTGGATCTTCTCATGTTTCTGCCTTGCGCCTCCATCCTCCATGGATCTTCTTCTCCGTGGGGTTTCTTTAATTACATAAAAAAAAAAAAAAGTCTATCTACTCTCATTACATTAGAAAAAGAAATCCCGATCAAAAGTCGGGGGGAATACATTAATAGGGAGGAAGAGCAAGCCTTATTATTTTAGGGCATAAAATGACAGATGAGAAGTAAAAATCAAGAGGCACGCACGTCCCACCCAATAGAAAATAAAATACATACATGCGGTCTAGGGCTCTGTGATCATCCATCCACATTTAATTAGCACATATTACCAATTATTTATGCTAGATAAAAAATATAAATCCCTCATATAAAACAACGCGATATCCAATACCGCAACAAACTATTATATGCAAAAAACACAAGTTTAAAATTTTGTAATTTAAGGATGATAAAGTCCCGTGCATCCAATGCACACAAATAAACCAAATTAATTCATGCAATTTAATTTTAGAAAAAAATCCAATTTTATCCAAAATTAAATTAGCAAAAATTAATAATTTTCTGAAAATATGCAGAAATGAAAAAATCTAATTTTTCGAAAGAAACGGAGAAAAATGGCCCAGCGGTCGATCGACGATCACGGCAGCAACACACCAGCCGCACAACCAGCTGCGCGCGTGCGCTGGCCACTCTACCAGCATGTGCGCGCTGCGCAAAGTGCACTCGCTGGCTAGGCTGCGCGCAGGCTCTCGCCCATCCGCACACATGTTGTGCGTTGCCGATCAGCAGCGGACGGCTACAGTGCTTAAAATAATTATTTTTTTTGTTTCTACACAATAAACTGAAAATAAAACAAGTATATTTCTAGAAAAATCCATTTTGTCTCAAAACACTTAAATCATCCAAAAATCAAACAAGTTGATTTTCTACACATAATTAACCAAAATAAGCAAAATAAGTGACATGCTTCAAAAGCGATAAAATTCACGTTATCATGCTTATTCACACAAACCATAGCCCCTACATCGCACCGGGCTCTGATACCACTTGGAAGGATCGCGTGGATCGGCCCTGGAACGCGCAAACTGAAGCGGTGAATTAAAATAGCGTATAAAACATAAAACATCAAGCGAATAAAATTAAAACCGTGGTTCTAATGGGTGTACCCTTGAAGTTCCTGGGCATTCGAAGTAGTGTAATAAAATAAAGCATTAAAGAAGATGGGGCTATGGTAGAAATTAAGAACAAGAAGCACTAGAAAATATAAATCGAAAACATACCTTTTGTTTGATTTTCTACGACCCTTCTCTTTCGTTGTTTTCATTCACGCGAGACTCCAGCATAGAAGTCCTCTAGTTCATCCAAACCACACGGGAATTGGATCTCTTGATCTCCTTGCTAGAAGAGACCAAGAGAAGGGAAGGACGCCAAGCACTTGAGAGAGAAAGAGGGTGGCCGAGAATTAGGGTCCTAGGAGAGGAATGTGTGTGTCCCACACCTCACACTATGTGTTGTCTTGTGTAATAATTAATTATTTTAAAAATTAATTAATATATATATATATATATATTATATAATATATATACGTATGGATGAACTAGAATGTTTCTAGATACATTCAATCATCCATAAGGTAATATATTCTTTATTCCAAATAAAAAATGACTAATATGGCACTTTCCAAAAGTGAGAATTGGTAGACAAATATTTCCATTCCTAGAATTTCTAATGGACTTAATTAATGGGTAGTGTTGGCCGAATTTTACAATTAAATTCAAAGACCAATTAATTTTTAATTAAAATCCAACCAGTGAAACCCAACATGTATTTAATCCAATTAAATACATAAGCCCAAATTATCTTTATTAATTAATAAGTCCAACTTATTAAATAATAAGGATAAACCCAATATAAATTAATCCCATTAATTTATTCTTGAGCCTTCCATCTAATGAATCTCTCATCTTACAAGTAATCCAATTACTTATGGAATTAATTCCAAATTAATTCCTTGTCCATTCTCGGTGATTTGTGTGTGACGCTTTAGGTTCACCTTTCGATAGACTTGGGATAGTGTCTAACATTATTATCAATTACATTCAATTTAATTAATAACTCTTGATCAACCCTTGACCAAGAAAGCCCATTACCATGGGTGGTCGTCTAGCAATGGTCCATGGCAATAGAGACTAGGTGAACATCCGTGTAAACTTTTGGGCTCTCGAGTCCATACGGGTACGTTCCTTCCATCTACCGTCTCCTGGCCTTAGTCTATGACATGGGATTTGGTGTCGGTTCCCATCTTGGACTAGGCGTCTATGCTTTAATACTTGGGACCGCGTTACGCTAAATTACTCGACATAGAAACCCATTTCCTATTTGATCAAGTACTGTAGCTACAGATTTCATGGAGCGTAAACGCGTCACTCAGTGGATAGGAGATACCGCTGTCATATACTGACAGGGGACGAATCCTATTCTTGGAACTCACCATCCTCGCTACACACTCTAACTGCACTGGACAAGGCTTATGATGATCATGTCTGTGACATGATCACCACTCACACAGATCTAAGATATAATTATCGTGTGCACGTGACTCCCTTGATTGCTCAAGTATGAGGACTACTCCCATACTATAGGAGTCGGGGATTCAAGTCATACCGACCAAGCTTCCAAGGCTTCCATACAACAATTTCTGCGTGTCAGTTTAGTCAATTCGACATCCAGTCGGTCGACCTACTAAGATAGCATAGATGTCCCACGTCTATCACCGATGAAATGCGACACTCATCTAATGAATGTGACACTTAGTGCAAGTCTTTATGGAACACTCGATGCCCATTCTCGAGGTCTCGACTTGGAACATTTCAGACCTAACCATTGGTAGTTGATTTCATGACCGCCATCTAATGCGCGATCCAACTGTTGCACGGTTGTGAAAGTGGTGCGTGGACTTTGTTGTGATACTTGAATGAAATGGAAACCTTCATAATGAGCACAACAAAGAAGATGCCAAATTAGTGAACACTCATTTTATTCACTAAACAATATTATTTAAATAAAGATTGCCTAAATGATTTTCAAAACCGCCAATCCAATTGGCTTTTTGGTCACCTACCAACAGTCACAAAATACCTACAAGGGTTGAGTATGGTGAGGCTGACTCTGATGACCCTAGTCTTGTACTAGAAGATGTTGAGGGGTCAAGTGATGAAGACATATTCACATCCAAAATAAAAACAAAACTGAGTTGAGAGCAAAACTAAAAAAGTTCAGTGTGAATGATGATAATGCTAGTTGGTACAATGATCCAGGGGAGGATTCTGATTTTTTAAATGTGCCAATGAGGCAGGTGACACAAAAAGACATTGTAACTATAAAGACACCACTAAAACTAAAGATCTTAAATTGGTTGTCTGCATGAAATTGTTTGGAGCTCGGTCACAACAAAGGAACATGCACTAAACCTACACATCACCGATCTAAATTGAAGAAGGTGAGCAACATGTATGCTAATTATATTTATTTATTGCTTTCTAATTTCTATGCCATATGAACTGAAAATTGCTTTTATAATTTTCAAGGTTGGTGCACATTAAGAAATGTTTTCAGCAAGTGGTCTTCCAAACACACAAGAAGATGCAATGCCATCCACTCAGTCATCAATGTCAAGGAATGGAGGTTGTAAAACATAATTTATTCAGAATTTAAGATGTGCATCATAGTTTAACCACAAACTTTATTTTTTTCTAAAAATATTTGCAGAAACATAATGTATCTACAGGAGCCAACGTCGCCCCTACACCCTGCACTTCACAAATTTCTTCAAACGTAATTACTTTTAACAGTTTTAAAAAAAGTATTACGTCTCTTTTATAAAAATTTACATTTTCTTTCAAACAAATTGTAGAAGCAAAATCTACCCACTACTGCAGAGAAAGTCACACCAACTGCCTGCAGTTCACAACTGCTATTGCAAAGATAATATTTCAACACTAGCAGTACACATTGTGATTATTATTTGTCAAAGTTTTCTATTAATGTTTATGTTTATTTCAAATCAAGTACAAAATGAAGGTAGAATTTATCAAAGTCCAAGGAATGCAACATTGATGCGAGCAATACAAACTAAATTTGCACTCTCAATAATTGAAGCTGGAGGCAGCAGTTCAACACCGAGAGCTGGACTGAGAAAACCCATAAGGCAAAAAGCCAACCATTTCAAAACTGCTGCAAAACATAAGAGAGAAGTCAAAACGACGACCTTAGAAGCCATGAATACTATTTTTGAACTTTTGGTTAATCGGAAGTAGGATATTGTTTTTGGTATATATTTGAATGGTATATTTTCACATATTTTGGCTAGTAGGTGATACAAACACCACTCTTCTTGGTTATTTTTGCATTGGTTGGTTGACAGATTCTTTGCAAGCATCTGGATAGAAGTTTGTAAACTTCTTGGTATACATTATGGTAGATTTTTTATTATTTTTGCACTAGTTTGTGGATAGGTTTTCTGCAAGCATATGGATACAAATTTGTAAACTTCTTGATTATATATTTTGGCAGATTTTTAGTTAATGAAGCACTGATTGTTGGTAGATCTTTTGCCTAATTGTATATAGGTTTTTTTTTTTTTTTTTTTTTTTTTTTTTCTAGTTTTGTTGCTGATTATTAGGTGTTTTGGCCATTATGTTCGAGTTTTTTTTCCAACTTTTGTGCACAGGTTTTTTTTCCAAATTTTTGGTCCACATTAGTCCCATATTTTTTGCCATTAAAATTGATTATTTTAAAACATTGAATCTCAATATTTGTTATAATGGCTCAATTGCTCAAATAAACAAACATGACATAAACAAACAACAAAACCCCACTAACAACACATCAAGGATTAATACTGTGATTTTTTGTTTTTCCAACAACTTTGATGTGCCAATATTTGACATCATAGATATAACTTCTTCATCCCCAACATTGTTTTCATAATTTTTCGGTTCCGGCATGGCATAATTTTCCCCCACTGTCGAATTTCCATAGAAAAAAGATATTGGAATTCCGCTAGGAACCCACAGTGCATTTGTTGGATCAACCCAATGGAAAAAATTGGAAGTCCGAAATCTGTAGCAGTAATATAACTTACCCAATGATGGTTTTCTTAAAGATTCTACTGTTTGGATTTCAGCCTTCATATTGCAGCTACAATGTGGTGTGGATGGAAACCTTAGGTCGAGTGATTGCTTGATAGGCTTCATTTTTCTTGCATATGGATGGAAATTTTTTGACATTTTGAAGAAAGGAACAAAGAGAGAAAAAAAAAATAAGGAAGAAGGGTTTCTTCAAGAACACAACGGCAAATTGCATTTAGGGGAAGAGGGCCTCTTATTTGGGGAAGACAAGGGTGTTTTAGTCATTAAAGGGCAAAAACTGAAAGCTCAGCTGCAAGTTTCGTGCGTGTAATACAAGTTTAGAGGAGAGGGGGTAGTGTGCTCCTTTTTAAATTTTACAGGGGGTTATGTGATCTTCTTTTTATCACAGGGGCTTATTTGAACATTATGGCTATAACAAGGGGGTAAAATGGATTTTACCCTAATATAGGTAGATGTATCCATTTGAGAGGTAAGTACACGAGTTATTCCATTTTGTTTTCCCATATACAAATAGAGTGTCGTATATTGATTTATAATAATATTTCATTTATTAGATTTCTTCGAGGCTTGAAAATGAATGTGAAAAACAAAGCACACGTGGAGGCGTCAATTGTAGAGGCTTATCTTGTCGAAAAAATTGGTCTATTCACCTCTCATTACTTTGACCCGTAGGTTTTTTGCAAATGGAAAAGGCCTAGTATAAATGATGACCTTGCCATGAATGACTCTCGTATCCAACAGTCTATTTTCAACTACCGTGGACGAAGTAGTGGTGTCTCAAAAGAGATATGGCTGAGTGGATCAGAATGACACATAATTGAGACGTACATCTTGACCAACTGTGAAGTAGTCATGCCATACTATGAGTAAGTGTAAACTTACCAATATAGATTATTCACAACGTGGTTATTTTAGACTTTTAACCTAGGTATGAATATGTATGTGAACATGTTGTTTCTGAATGAACTTTATGAGCACTACCAGTCGGAGGACCCAATTATTGAGGAGCTAGAAGCTACTCAAGTCAAGAATTGGTTCAAACGTCGTGTAAGCTGTGTCTTATGAAATGTCCATTTTGAATTGTACATGTTACAACTTTAGTAACTCAATATATATATATGGTTCCAATACAGGTGAAAGACGAAATAAATTACACAGGCAACAAGCTGCATTTTTTGAAGTTGCATTATTAGGGTCCTATGGCTAAGGTCATTCCCATGTTACTTTGTGAATGGTTATAATTTCCATACTGAACGTCACAGCGTAGGCAAGTCAACTTTTTAATTATGGGGTGTGTGTCAAAAACTTGTCATATACAGACACGAGTAGTGACTTCTATGGGATTCTCAAAGAGGTAATCCAGTTAGATTACCCACTTATTCCAAACATGCAGATCATTCTGTTTAAATGTCATTGGGTCGATTCCGTGTGTGGTATGAAGGTGCATCCTCGTTATCACCTAGTTGATGTGAACATCATGAAGGTATACGAAAAGAATGAACCATTCATCCTGGCACAACAAGCAATACAAGTTTACTACATAGAATACCCTAGTATAAACAGGAACAAAGTGGATTGGTTGGCTGTCTGCAAAATAAAAGCCAAAAGGGTCATTGATGATTCCCGGTCAACCGAAGTGGCATTTCAAGAAGATGAGACAATACCTACTCCACAAGTTATGACGAACAACCATAGTTATGAACTGCATGACCCAATTGGTATACAATCAGTCGTGAACCAAATCAGTAAAGAGCAGGTAGATCTCGTGCAACAAATGGTGAATCTAATGACGAAGATTATGAAACTAGTTTGACGAGGATTACGAAACTGAAGAAGACAATAATTATGATTCATAATTCATTATTTCTGTAATCAGTCATCTATAAATATGCCTTGTAAAAATTACCTATTAATAAAATTTTCTATGAAAGTTAATTTTTTTAACTTAGGAACGGTAGAAAATTAAAAGAACCATTCATTTACTTTGTCTACTTGGAACGATCAAACAAAATAACCATTCCTCTTATAACCGTTCCAGAAAGAAGGTGTGAAATCTTAAACTCAGTCCTAGGAACTTTCAAATAAACTCTAACTGTTCCTGAAACGATTACTAAAAATTTTAAATTAATTGAGTAAAATTCAAAAAATAGTAATGGTGAAAATAATATGATCGTTCCTATATGAGTTCCAAGTAATTTCGTTTTGGCGCCATTTGAGGTTTGGGGAAAAATTCAATTTTAGGCACGGTCAATAAATATTTGACCGTGTCTAATGTTAAACTGATGGAAGACCGTTCCTAATAACATGTCTGGAATGGGTTTTTCTGTATTTTTATTTCTTTTTTTTGCATGATTGTGGAATTACAGGAACGAGTTACACTTAAAGAACCAAAAGTACATCATTTTGGTACATTTAGCACGGTTATAGGAACACTTTATTAATTAAATGATCATGACTAATTGAAGACGAGGATGACTACCTGGTGAAACGATGATGTTCTATTAAATTAGGCACAGTCTGGGCACGATTTTATAATAAATGACCGTTTCTACAACATGAGACGTTACCATTTCATTGAGTTAGGCACGACCTAAGAACAATCCAAATAATTGACCATTCCTAGATAATGTCAAAACACACGAAACGACACCGTTCCATTAATTCTAGCACGGTCAAGGCATGGGTTTTATTAACTTTGGCACGGTCCTGGCACGATTATTCAATAACAATTCAATTAAATTTGGAACGATCCTGGCACGATTATTCAGTAAACTATTCAATTAACTTTGGAACGGTCCTGGCACGGTTATTCATAGAGAACCGTTCATAGACTATTCCAAAATACATGAAACGACACCGTTCTATTAATTTTGGAACGGTCCTAGCATTGTTATTCAATAAATGATCGTTTCTAGAATGTGCCAAAAATTCATATATATTTGACACTTAGCCAATTTTTTTCCCTCCTTCCCTACTTTCTCCTCTCCCCTCTCCCCTCTCCCCTCTCCCCCCCTCTATTTCTCTCTCTATCCCTTCTCTCACATCCGTCCACCTTCCTCCGTCCGTTCGCCGCGATCCTCTGCCTCTAAGTCCGTTGTCTCTCTCTCTCTCTCTGTCAAGTTAGTTTTTCTATCTATCCCTCTTTTTTTTCCTAATTTTCTGAAATTATTATATCTCTTTTTCTTTTTTTTCCTCATTTTTTGGAGTTTTTTGGTTTATTATTCTGAAATCATTGTTGGTTCATTGTTGATGTTCAATTTTATTATTAAATGTGTACTATTTCTTTAGATTTTAGGGAGTTTTGCTAAATTAATAGTGATATATACATACGTATATATATAGATAATAGCAATTTTTAGTGATAATAGTAATATTATTTTACTTAAATTACTGTGTATGGTTTTTTTAGATTTTAGGGAACTTTCCGGAAATATAATATATTTTCTGAAAATATAATAAAATTTTCTGAAAAAAAATAAATTTCTGAAAATAAAAAATAATTTTCTGAAAGTAAAACATTTTTTAGGTAATTTTCTATGATTTTTGGTAATTTTAGTTCTTTTCTGTAATTTTAGGTAATTTTCAGTAATATTAGATTAATTTCTGAAAATATTTTCAAATTTAATTTCCTGAAATTAGAAAATAATTTTCTAAATTTGAAAAATAATTTTCTGAAATTAAACAGTAATTTTCTGAAATTAAAAATAAATTTATGAATTTTTAAATAAATTTCTGAAATTAAAGTAAATTTCTGAAATTAAAAAATAAATTTTCCGAATTTTTAAAATAATTCATCTGAAATAAAATAAAGTTCTGAAATTAAAAAATAATTTTCCCCAATTAAAATATAATTTTTTGAATTTTAAATAAATTTCTAAAGTTTAAAATAAATCTCTGAAAGTAAAAAAAAAATCTGAAATATTAAATTAATTTCTGAAAATGAAAATAAAATTCTGAAATTATAAAATAATTTCTACAAATTAAAGTGTAATTTGTGTGGATTTTCTGGATTAGACCAATTTTCTCAATAATATTAATTTTATTTACATTATAATGTAAATAATCATAATGCCAGACCAATATTTTCAAAAATAGTATTATTTACATAATAATATGAACAATTTCCAAAAAATCATAAAATTAGACCAATATTCCCAATAATATTAATTTTAATAATATAATTATGCCAATAATCATAAAATTAGTAGACTAATGAACATAAAGTAGTGTATTAGGGTAATTTTTTCAACTATTAGAAAAACTAATATTTCGAGCATTCTAATAGATTATGTCAACTGGTACGCCTCCTATACCACGTGGTCATGGTCGCGGTCGAGGCCCGCCACTTCCAACGGCACCGTCAGACGCTTCCTAGATTGGGGGAGCAGTCTGTCGACCATCTTCACCACCTCCCACGACCCGACCGTTAGTTACCCCGTAGACTCCAGATGATGCTGGACCATCTGGTGCGTCATCGGCACCTAAGGAAGCCGTACAACAATCTACTCTACGAGTGGCTGCTCCAGCACCACCACCACCACCATCATCACCAAAAGTCCCTATGATAATAAGTGACCAGAAAGCCAATCGGATTGGGTTTTGTAAATTATTTTTGATAATTTCGATGTAATATATATTTATGTTTTTGAATAAAAGTAATATTCAAACTATGGCTAGATTCTTTGTTGTGTTTACTTGTTGTGTTAATATTTACTTAACTACACGACAAAGCCCACAGACCAAATGGATAAATCTAAGGGGTTGGGTTGCGCATTGGTTGGCGGCCATGAAACCAACCCTTGTGGATTGGTTTGAAATGTTGCAAGTCAAGGACCTCGAGATAGGGAATCGAGTGTCCTACAGAGACTTGCACTAAGTACTGCAGTCGTGTTTTGTCGGCAGGAGATGAAGGTTGTCTATGTAGTTTTAGTGGCTTAGTTGGCAAGGTAGTCTATTGACTGAATTGACTCGCGGGAATCGTCATACGAAAACTTCCTGAGGCTTGGTCGGTATGACTGGGATTCCCGACTCCGATAGTATGAGATTAGACCTTGAACTTTTGAAACCATGGCAGTCACATGCACATGATGGTTGTAGCTGAGATATGGCGAACAATGTATGTGTCGGAAGATACAGACGTTATAAACCTTATCTAGTGCAGTTAGAATGCGTAGTGAGGATGGTGTGTTACAAGAAAGAATCCGTCCCCTATCAGTATCGTAACAGTAGGATCTCCTATACGCTCTGAGACATGTTTTCCTAAAAATCTGTGGCCACAGTGACTGAATAAGTGGGATAGATTTTCCCGTGACAATTCAGTAGGGTAAACAGGTGGTCTCGAGTTATTGAGTATAGATGCCTAGTCCATGATGGAAACCAACATCCAACTCCATGCTCTAAACTAACGCTGGAGACAGTTGATGGACCTCGTACGAATTTGATTGCCTAAATGTTCATCTATATTCACATAGTCTCTAGTGCCATGGACTATTGCTAGACGGTCACCCATGGTAACGGGCTATTTCTGGTCATGGGATAATAAAAAATAATTAATTAAATTAGATTTAATTAATTATATTGGGAACACGCCTAAGTCTAGCTGAGGGTGAACCTAAAGAATCAAACCCTACCGCTATAATGGGATAGAATTAATTTAGAATTAAATCCAGAATAGCTGAATTGATTTAATTGAATTAAATTAATTCATGGAGAGGATAAATGATTGGATCATTTATTTGGACCAATCATTGGATGGAAGACTTGAAATTTAAGTAATTAGATTAATTAGAATTTTAAGTTGGGTATTAAAATTAATTGGATTAATTTTATTGGGCTTGGTCGAATTTATGAATTGGATTAAGAGATTTTAATGTTGGACTTATAATTAAACTACATTTAACTAAAGTCCAATTGACGTGGGCTTGGTTTAATTTTATATAATCAAACTCGATCCATTAAAATAAAAATCCAAGGCCTCGGTTGGGCCATGGCTAGCTTTAAGAGGAGCCAAACCCCTCCTTGGAATATGTGTGGCCGAATTTGATGCCTAGGGTGCACCAAACTTGGTCATAAGGTAGCTTAGAGGTGGTTTTAGCTGTGGGAGTCTTGCTAGGTCAAGACCCCTTGCTATACTATGACTAGGTCATATATATAGCTCTTAAAAACACTCCTGGCCGACCTAGAATAGCAGCTGCACACAACCCATGAAATTTTCTTCTCTCCCTCTCCAAAAACTCTTTCAGGATCTTAGAGATCGAAAGAGAATTTAAGAACCAAATGTTAACAATAGCGTTTTAGCAAGAAATCACCACATCCTTTTAGTAGTGGTGTGTTAGTCATTAGAGGATCTCTGGAGTGATATCTTGAACCGAAAGGACAAACAGAATCAACGCTTTAAGCCGAACGAGAAAACAACAACGGTAAAATTCCGATTTAGAATTTCTGTTGCTTCTCTTATTTTCTCTTATTCATGGCCTATGTATTATTTTGTATTACACCGAACTCCCGAGAAAAGATCAAGGTACCCCTTGATTGGGCATTTATTTTCTTTAATGTTCTATTTTTTGATTTTTTTCATGCTTCAGCTGCGCTTCCCGGACCGATCCACTTCCTTCAAGTGGTATTAGAGCCCGGTTTCAGTGTATAGGTCTAGAATCTAACATGTTTGATGTGTATTTGCATGATAACATGTTTTAATTTGCTTTGGAAGCATGATTTTTATTTATTTAAATTCATATCTAGATCTAGGGTTTTGTATGTTTTAATTTTGCATTTAATTTGGACATGAGGATTTTTTTTTTAAATTTGAGATTTTTGGATCTAATTATTTTTCTTGTTATTTCAGAAATTATAGAAAAATAAAAAATGAAGAAAAAAAATTGAAAAAATAAAAAAAGGGCACAGACGTGCAGTAGTCTGTCGGCCGGTCGCGAGCTAGCAGGCTGCCGCGCACGCCTACGTGCTTGTGCACAGGCGCGCGCGCTGGGCGTGCGCACACTATACGCAGTGTTATGGGTGCGCGCACACGCCTGGCTATTGGCCGGCTAGAATGTTTCTATTTTCTATTTTTTCTGAATTGTTAGTTTCAAATTTTTGTCTATATAGTTTCTGAAATGGTTAATTTTAGTAAGTTTAATTTTTGGTTGAGATTTGGTATTTTCTAAAATTATATTACCAAAATTAATTTGAATGGGTTTTCAAATAAGAATAAATTATTGCATGGGTTCCACTTATGTCCACATTTAAGATGCATTATTTTTCATATAATTCCTTAGGATTGGATATGTAATTAATGTTATGATATTGGATGTCATATGTTTAGCATGATTACTTGGAGTATTTACGTGCTACTTGTGTTAATTGAATTAATATGGATGGTCACAAAGCCCATTAGACTTTATGGTTGGTTTTTTTTTTTTTGGTTGGCGCCTGCGTGCCTCTTATTTTTCCTTATCTCATTGTTTTTAGCCTATATCGTAAAGGTTTGCTTTCTCCCTATTAATGTATTCCCCCCAACTTCTGATTAGGATTTCTTTTTAAGATGTAATGAGAGTAGAATAGGTGGAGAGGATTTAATTTTTAAATTGTAAAGAGCAAGCCCACGATGGAGGCGCATGGAGGAGGTTATGGGATTGACCCACGGAAATTCATGAAGAAGAGACCCGAAGGACGGAGACAAAAATGGAGATGGGGAAAGTAAAGAGGTGTTACAAGGCCCATTTTTGTTATTGGGTTAAAAATCTTGTAATAGTGTAGGCCCACCGTAGACTGACCATAGATCTACTGCGGGCTAAGTGGGTCGCATAGGTTTTTGGGCTTGTGATCATCCAACAGGGGCGTGCTAGGCTTTTATACTGCATCCAATACATTTTTAATGTTTTAATATTTGGAATATTAAGCATGCATATGATTAATGTGTGATGACGTCTCGGTCATGCTCTAAATGAATTCTCACTTGGTTGAACCAAGTTAAATATTAGATTGTAACAAATAGAAATTAACAAAGGGTTTTGTTTTTCCATGTCTTCCATCCACAATAATATAGCGAGGAAGCTCATTTGTGGTATCACTAGTCGTGGTACGTATGGATTGAAATAAAGCTGCACTATTATTCTGAACGGAGTAATTGTACTTTTAGTCCCGTAGGATAAGGGGTGTCTCACTTTTGGTCCCTTGCTTTTCGAGGCCGATAGATTTAGTCCTCTAATTTTTGAAAAATTTGCATATTCAGTCCCTACATCTCTTTTGCAAATGGTGTATCTTGCTCGGCTAGAATGGTATCAGAGCATTGGTTTATTGAAGAAATATATTGTTATTGCATTTAAATATTATTTTCCACTAATGGAGGAGACTCTTCAAGAGAAAATGGAACCGAACGGAAGTTCGAGTTGCAATGACAACAGGGAATATTTCCAGATTTTACAAGAAACAGAGAAAAGACTTTTTCAAGGAAATTCTTTGGCAAAGTGGTGAATGTTCCAAATGGATCAATCCAACTCTTCTCAAAGGAGAAGAAAAGGAAGAATGGAGGAGGAATTTTCATGTCCGACAGATACTACCAGGAAATGCAGTGAAACATTTGCATTCCACTAAAGTACATGGTAGAATTTTAGGAATGAGAAACGGAATTGGTAAATTCCTTCACCGTTACCTGTCTAAAAATTATTATTAGAGGAACTGCTTGGAAAGAACTCGAGCCAAATAACTCGAAGATCTCCTAAGATTTGAGGAAAATTCAGAAGACTGTCCAAGACTATGGACATAGGTTAACTAATGTACCTATGAAAGTAGATTCTTTTTGCCACAAGATGGACAATATCCTTAAGATCCTTCTAGATCTACACAAGGATCTTACAGACTGAAGATAGAAATTGCAGATCTAAAAAGGAACCAATGGGAGAACCCTGAAACAACTATCCAGACAAGAGTGAATTAGGGACGCCTTTGGGACAGTACCTCTTCTACATCAGAAGGGGAAGGTGCAGGAGACTCCCAAGCCAAAGACACGATATGAACAAATTCGAGAAATCCTTAGCTCCCTAAAATAATGAAGGTAACCAGAGCGGATCTATTAGATCTACAGGAACTAGCCAAATCCTTTTCCCAACTCGGGATTGTGGAATTAGTCAATGTTCAAACCAATGAAGTTACTCCAGCACTTCCACCGCCGGGAGGAAGCACATGTTCCAATGAGCCTCCACAGGATCATCCAATGAGGAAAAGTGAGGATATCCACACCAACTCGACACCGACGTTTGTGGGAACCAGACTTAGAGAAAAATCAAGGAGAAATCCCAGGAGGGCACTTGAGAATACACCTTGGGTAAGGACCATGCTCCAGCCCTTGCATCCATATGGTGCCGTACTAAACCTGGATGTCATCGACTTCTGAAACATCGAGAAACTGATAGATGAATGGGTAGCAGCCATAAAAATAGCAGCAACCACTCTAGAACTCGATAAAAAAACTTCATAAAATTAGAGGAGTTAAACTTGGAGGGTTCTATGAAAATCGTGATAATACGCCAGCTAATACTAAAGCCAGTATCCTTGCCGGAGATTCAAAGAGTGCAATAAAGGCTTATCAAGATACACTTCATCGGAGATGGATACTGTGAAGGAAGTAGAACAGAAAAGGTTAGAGAATATGCACAAGCTCTCTTTGGACTTGAATTAAGAAGTATTTTCGCAGTAGATGAATATATCTATTGGTTTCGCAAGTATTTCTTCAAGAGTGGAGTAGCAGTAGACGTGGCAGCTGCAATGTTCTTTGCAAAAATTTACAGTCCATGGAGGAAAATGCTGATCCAGTCATACAAAGTACCTGAAGGACAGATGGATTCAATAGCAAGGAGAATGTCTTTCCATAAAGATAAGTTGAAGGATTGGTGTTATCATGCATCCATCCAGAAAAATATGAAAAGATTGAGAGGTACAATTAAACGAACTCCTCTCTGTTGTGATAATAACGACTTTCCTACTATTATAGGAGAATCAGATGAGCCAAGGAAGAGGAAGAAACAAAGTAGTGACTTTAGGAGTTCCAAAAGAACCTCTTTCAGGCGAAGATCATGGTGGTCCAAATCAAAAGTCAGAACATACAAATCTGGACAAAGGGACCAACAAGAGCTTCATCCCAAGGATCTAAACGAACATATACATGATCCACAGGAAGAACCCCTATGAGGAGAACTTTCAAACGGGCCCATACCTAAGCCAATGAAAGTTTCAAAGAATGCAACTGCTAGAAATTCGGAGCAAGAGGTCATATAGCTCTAGACTGATCGCAGAAATGTGGTGAATTAAGAAAATTTGAAGCCACGAATGACATCTTAGACGCAATCTACTAGGGGGATTTGGTACCAATATACCAATTCAAGAATCTTCCTTCAGACGAAACCGTGTATGAAGAGGAGATAGAGACTGATTTGAATAGATCTTCAACCGAGTCAGAATAATTACAACGAGGGAGATAGGTTTCAAACCTCTGAAAGCTTGTCAGGATTCTTTTTCAGAATGATGACGTCAAACAAAACCATGGAAAGAATCATGCGTTAAGATACAAACCTCAGTCCATATGATGGATTCAGGATTGGAGGGATCGGTAAAGTCCTCAACCAGATAGGACTAAACCAGAGAAAATATCACATAATCTACAAAGTAAGTTCAGGTGAGTTTGCTACCATGGAATTTACTGGTAATGTGATGAAAATGCAACTTATTCCTAAACAAGAAATTCTTGAAGAATTAAGTAGGCTTAGAGAAGAAATAGCAGTTACTAGGAAATGGATCCACATAGGAACTATTGAAGTAGTAATAAAAGCAACTTTTAAGGAAGGAATTGATGCAGAAATACATTTGTCATTGTGGATAGGAGAATCAATAACTTAAGAGATGGTTGTCTTGGGACAATGCTAGGCAATCTGTATACAGGAAAATTGATATTTGACATTCATCCTAGGATTGCATACAACCTAGTAGACCAAGATTTTAGTAGAGTTTTAACCCTTCATCAGGATTTTTAACGAAAGGATCTACTCAAAGAAGGAAATAGACCATATTCTATAACCTATAGAATAGCTTATGCCCTTTTCAATACACATCATTCTGATTTATTCCTAAGCAAAGAGTATGTCAAGATTCCTAGAACATTCAAGGAATTTGCTAAGGTTATGGCACTAGATCCAATTAGGATACCTAGGATAGGTGGTGTCGATATCGTAATTAAAGATCACCCAATTTTAGATCGAACACTTAGTTCTAGAACTGGAGTTAATTATTTTTTTAATAATCAAAGAAAGAAAAATCACGGAAAAAATATATTTTTAATTAAGTTAACGATTTTATGACGAGTCGCAGTTTGAAACTGCGACTCGACAATTTTTTATTTTTTTTTAATTTTCAGCTTACAATTCGAGTCGCGGTTGTGAACAGTGACTCATGCATTTTTTTTAAAATATATATATATATATATATATATATATATATTACACAAAACTTTTTTTAAAAAATATACAATAATTATTAATGACAAAATGAAATATTATAATTACATTATTACAAATATTATAATAAAAAAATAAATATTAAAAATGCCCCCCCGTCCCACAATTACGTCTGTGTCGTTGACATTGAGGTCTTCTTATTTCTTTGCCCATATTTTGTATTGGCTCGTTTTGTTCATCATTGTCATCACCACCGGAATTATTATGCAACCCACTTGATGATGCTGCATAACTGGACTCCACATTATCACTATATGCACTAAATGATGGGAATGGAATTGGTGAAATGTTATATCCTGGTGCATATAGTTGATTAATACCAAGGCCAAGGTCAAGATCTACATGTGAAGAATAAGCTTCTGCATGGCTTGGCATGTATAAAGTTGATTGAAAACAATCATTTTGTGACGGTTGAGGCACATAGTAATCCTGAGGCGGTTGAGCACGTAGTAATCTTGAAGTGTATATGCTGCTGAAGGACCAGCCATATCCACTCCAATATCACCACGTTCAACTGAACCAATAGACATTCGGCTAGAACTTCTCCTTTGTCTGTGGGATGTGGTGGAGCAGTATCGGATGGTATTGCAATTTGTTGTGGCTGACGTGTTATAGCTTCCTTGATAATTTGTACTTCGTGTGCAAGTCGGGCCACTAATTTGCGATACCCTTCAATATCTACTGGTGTAGATTGAAAAGGTGCTTCAAGAGTATTTACCTATTGAGTCTGAAAAAATATAGAAATATAATGAATTTTAATAAAAAAAAAATTGTTCAAAATGAAGTATGTAAAATAAACATGTGATATTATATAACATACCACAATTTGCAACACTGGTGCATCTCCAGATTGGTATCCGCTTTCCACACGTCTATCAGTAGATGATGAAACGAAATAATGTATTATGTTGTTGAATCATTCCCAATATCCTCGATATGTATCTCTTCTGTTGGAAAATGATTGTCTTTGTATGATCGTGTCATACCGTCTTTGCCATCTAGTGATGTAGTGTATGTGCTGCAAAACCCAATCTGTGCCCGTACGATTGGAACGGGTGATCTTATGCAGGCTCACGTCCCGAGTATCTGGCTGATCTAGAATACCCAAATTGGCGAAGGACCTGTTCGGGATGATGTATTTCCACTATTGTATAAAATATCAAGGACATATTGATCTCCACAGTTGGGGGTTAAAATCCCCTGCGTAAGCCATAATGACATCTGATTCCATGTCATACGGCTGCCAAATAAACTGTAATAAATAGAATAATGCAAGTTAATGTCATTTAATATGATCGAATATATGTAATTAATGTCATGAATATAAGATACCTGATCATACTGCATCTCATCTAATATATCTCTTATGACCCGAACAGTTGTTCGCACTGTCAGGGTGAAACTGTGCTCACAGTTCCACATCGCACCATATGGTGCTGCTGGGAGCAAATGGTTTACTATCTATAGAGTGTTGGCCTATATGTACATGTGGAGCACCAAGTTCGGGATAAAGTGGAATGCGTGACTAGGCCCAAATCTGCAGAGATAACATAAACTCTAGTTATTACTTGAAAAAAATATTTCTCTATAAATTTAATAATTCAACTTACCTGTAACAATTGCAACGCGCCACCTATTTCAGCTTTGCCTTTTATGCTGGCATTACATAATTCACGGTATATAAATGTCAGGACAGTATTGCCCCAACTGTAGTTCCTGGCTTCTACTATATCCTCTAATTTTGCAAGATATAGTAGCGATACCAAGTTTCCTGATGAATCAGGACACATCGTTCCGCGCAACAGGAGCAACGCAACAGCACGTGCATACTGTACGACAGACTGGTTTGGCGTGTCGGGAGTGATTTGGACACGTGATATATGGGATATAATTGACTTAACCTGCAATCGTGAACCCTTCAACGCTCCCTCTTCTGGTGCGAAACCTATATATTGCATACAATACTCCTGCCATTGAGTGGTTGTTTGTTCAAGATCAGTCCCTGACACTGGCTCTCCATCTATTGGGAGTCCCTGTATTACCTGGACATCTTGTAAGGTAATTGTGGCTTCTCCGACAATAAATGAAAAGAGTGTGTCTCAGATTGCCACCTCTCCACCAATGCAGTGATTAGATGACAATCATATTGAATTCTTCCGCACCTATATACTCCATAAAATCCTATTTGGTGTAGTATTTGTTGCACACAAACAGGGAGGTCTTGTTCTCGTAAAATTTTCCAAAATTTACCGTCGTCACGTTTTGCCTGCAGGACCTCATCAATGTCATCATCAAGGATGTCATCAGACCTGTGTTGTGCTTGTTGGGATAATATAATTCCATCGCTTGGTCCATTTATAAAAACAAATTTTTTTATGACAAATAAAAAGTTGAATGAAAATGTCTACAACGACGGAAAGACAAACTTATATGAACTACAACAATTTTACAATATGAAATGCAGTATGTTACCTTACAATTTATAGAGGTCATCCATAATTTAAAAATGCACACAAATTTATAATTTTTTTTCATTACTGTAGCTGCATCATGAATGATCAACATTGATGCTGCATCATTCATGATGTAGCGGTCAAAGCTGCATCATGAATGTAGCGACACAGATGCATCATCAATGATACAGCTGCATCATTGATGATGCAGTTGTTGTCCATGCATGCAGTGATGCAGACACTGCATCACTGCATGTATGCTTTAATTTAAAGCTACATGCAACTTTAATTTAAAGATTTCCGTAATTTTTGTATTTTTAAATTCAAGACCTGTGATTTTTTGTGTATATATACAACAAGTGTTGTGCTTGTTAAGCACAGTCAAATTTTTGTATCAATATTTTGAAAAAGCAATTTTTTTACATTTATAATTTTACTTCAAAAAATGTCAATTTTATCTTCTCGCATAGATATTTTTGTGTATTTTGGTGGTAATTACACAAGTGATGAATGGTCTTTTACATATGATCGATAGCCCGTTGCGGCGATGAGGATACCTCGTTCATCGACGTATGCTCAATTTTTATCAAGAATTTATCAGAAGATTGGTGTTGATTGCAATGAATACTTATTGAAAGTATCTGCTAAACATTCATGTCAATATCTCGGTCGCATTAAAGAAACTCTCCTTCAAATAACAAATGATGACATTCTATTATTTTTGTTAGACCCTGAAGCTGAATTTCCCATGTTGGAAGTATACATTGATGCAGAAAAAATTCATGTCGAGGCTAACCTACAAATGAGCCAACAGTGGGGAGAAGTGATCCCACAAATGAGCCAACAGTGGGGAGAAGTTAACCCACAAATGAGCCAACAGTGGGGAGAATATACGACGCTCTGAGCAATTCCAGGTTTCCCTTCTTATTCTAACACTGATTACTTGGCAAGTATTTTTAATCACGATTTTGGTGCGGCTACTTCTAATCCTGATTTTGGTGGAGGTACATATAATTCTGAGTCTGAATATTATACTTCCAATATAGTGACTGTTACTCAAGGCCTAGATAATATTGATATCCATTACGCAGAGCCTATCTAGTCACATACTCCCTTGTCATAAAATTTTATACCCTATGGGCCCATTTACTTACTTGGATAGGATTACTTTAGGATAGATAAAATTGTGATTGAAATGAGGATTAGCGATGTGCTTATTATATAATATTGTGTTTACAATATTTGATTAAAATTATCCTAATGTGTTTATTGTTTAGTCTTATATTTACTAACACATTTTCTATTCATGGTAAATATAATAAATGACAATAATACCCCCATGCACCCGTCAATATCACTATTATTTTTAAAAATCAGTAAACATAATTGTCTTTTTTTTTTAAATTTTTTTTAAAAAAATTTCCTAAGTTGTCATTGGCATTAAAATAAATTATTAGATAACATGATTATCTACAGTCAATCATATATATTGTAAGTCCTATGTTATTCCAAAATAAAATATTTTAATTGATCGCAATATATATTATACCCACGAAATAAATTATTGGATGGACCAATGATATGACAGACCAAAATATTTTCAATATACAATTGATTTTGTTCAATAACAAATTGATTGGGGAATTAAATTTAAATATGAGGGGTTTTTTGGAAAATATGACTAGAAGTGGAGGGTTCATATGGAGAGAAATTTTATTAAGGATTAAATGAGCCAATGGGATTGGTTAATACCACCTAGTAGACTTTGATTAGAATCACTCCCAAATCCTAATTTGTACCGGGCTTAGGTATATAATAACGGGTTGCATAAAATTAAAGTAAACAAGATATTGTTAAGGATAATTTAGGATATCAAACCTAATAAGCCTAAGTAAATGGGCCCTATGAGAATACTGCAGAAGACCCAATTGGAGACTCTTTTGCAAATGAATCAGATGATGATTCGGATCCAGATGAAGCGGAATATCCAATTCCACTTGCTGATGGACCGAACGATGTTGACATAAATGTAATGGTAGAAACATTTGCACAAAGTATGGCAGAAACATCTTCTGAACCGGCTATGCCAAACAGAACTACTCAGCCGACATTTTACCGTTCTATACCATTTTTTGAACAAATATTCCCAAAGATACCTGCAGATTCTGTTGATGTCCCAAATTTGAGGTATGCAAAATTTTATAATAAATATAAAGACAGGCTTGATGTGGGAATGCCTTTCAAAATAAAAGAAAAGTTAATGGAAGCGGTCCAAGATCACTCCATACGACATGCACGTCACGAGTATTATGTAACTAAGACTTCACGGAGTAAGTGGAGAGTGCTCTGCAAGCACAGCACATAAGGTCTATATATATATATATATTTTATATATCGCGTCTTACAAGCATACATCTTTACTTAATTGATGGAATTTTTTTTTGCAGATATGTGGTGTAGATGGGAGCTTCGAGGTGGTTACAAACTAAAGATACGACGTTGGGCAATAACTGTGTATAAGGAAACACATACATGTGTTCTAAATAATATATTCCTCTCACACGGTAATATAAACAGAGCTTATATTGCTTCCTTGCATTTAGGACACGTGAAATGCAACCCCTCCTATGGAATAAAACGTGTCATTTAGAATGTGAAGGACTAAACAGGGTATGATGTACCATACCAAAAGGCAGGTACAATTTGAAAATGGCACGTGAAATTATTTATGGCACGTGGGAGAGCTCAGATCGAAAGCTACCCTAATATTTGGGGGCTATCAAAAAATATAATTCAGGAACTATTGTTAAATGGAAATACAAAGCCTTCCAGCGGTCAACTAGTTCTTATGTCCTGGGATATGTCTTATGGGCTTTCAAACCGTGTATTGAAGGGTTCCAGTTCAGTCGAAAAATTATTAGTGTAGATGGCACCCATTTATACACAAAATATAAGCACAAAATGTTGATTGTAGCTGCCATGAATGGGAATCAACAGGTACTACCTCTCGCATTTGCAATAGTTGATGAAGAAGTTTATCCATCTTGGAAGTGGTTTCTCCAACAATTGAGCCGACATGTTATAAGAGGGCGACATGGGATGTGGTTTATTTCTGACTGTCATGCTGGAATCATTGAAGCAGTTCGTGAAGGTCCGAACTTTGTGTCACCACATGGAGTGCACCGGTATTGTTTGTGACATGTGTGTTCCAATTTTAACAGTAATTTTAAAAATGTGGTATTGAAGGATCTTTATTGGCAAGCTGGCTCAGAATATCAATTAAGAAAGTTCAATCGCATTATGGAAGAGATAAATAAGCAAACAGTAGAAGCGTTTGTATTCTTAGACCAGATTAATAAGGAAAAATGGACAGCTTATCATGATGGTGGATAACGATGCCGTATTTTGATGACCAACATGTTAGAATGCATCAATGGAGTTTTGAAGAGGGCTCGCCGCCTGTCGGTAAGTGCACTAGTTGAAATTACTTTAAAACGTACTGTCCATTATTTTCGCGTGCGGGCAGATAAGGGTCATAAAATGTTACAAAACAACCAACTGTGGACGGATTTCGCATGCCAGATGTTCATATCTTGGCAACAAAAAGTTGTTGAGCATACGGTCATGAAATACAGTCACTCTCAACAGTCCGCGTCGGTCGTTTCAAGGCGCCAGAATGGACATGGGATCAACACCCATGTTGTCAAAATTGCCAACCAAGAATGCTCATGCGGCAAGTGGAATCAATTTGGCATCCCTTGTTCTCACGCTCAAAAAGTATGCGGTGCATACAATATTAGTGCTGCATCAATGATTAAGAATTATTATGATCTGATGGCTTACAAGAACACCTATTCTAAGCATTTTGAACCTGTGCAGTCGGAAGATTATTGGGATGACCCGAATTTTCAGTTAGTCCACGACCCTACTATCCGTATTTTCACACGTCCTGGTCGAAATCAAACAACAAGTATTCATAATGAGATGGATTGGCGGCAAACGCGAGCAAGGCAAGAAGCCCAACAATAAGGAGATTCTTCAATACAAGAAAATATGCTAGAGGAGGATCGTTCATAATACTTGTATTTTTTAATTAATACAATTTTTTAACATTATAATTTATTGTGATTATTTAAATTTGTAATAATACAATTTATATAAATATAATTACTACGTTAAATATATATTGTAACATAAATTTATATTTATATTTTTTTAATTAAAATAATTTAAATACTTAAAATATAAATTATTACATTAAATATAATTAATATATAAATATAATTTTAAAAAAAACACCGAGTCGCGGTCTCAAATCGCGACTCGCAGTCGCGGATGGGATCCGCGACAAGGAGTCGCGGTTACAGTCCGCGACTCGAAAAAAAAATTAAAAAATTAAAATTTTCAGCTCGAGTCGCGGTTTTAAACCGCAACCGCGACTCGAGCTCAAAATTTAAAAAACAAATCAATAAAATTGACGAGTCGCAGTTTCAAACCACGACTCGTCATAAAATTGTTAATGTAATTAAAAAAATATTTTTTCAGTAATTTTTCTTTTTTTTAATATTAAAAAATAATTAAGTCTCTAGCACTGAGTTTAGTAAAAGGACGTCCTTTTCTGAAGACAGGATTATAGGCTACAAAGGAATGGAGAAAGAGTTGTTAAAAGCTTTAACTCCTGAAGAGATAAGGGTAGATAACGTAAAATTTAGATGCCCTGAAGGATGGAAAGAAATACAAGTTATATTTGACTTCAATAAAAATAAAAACTTTTTTCCTTGTGATGACTTATATCATTTGTAGCAGCCTGTTGTTGGTTGATATGAAGGCATGTTAGAAATAGCAGGCCATGAAATTCTAGTTGCAGGTGTTGCAGGACGAGAGAATGGGAGTGTGACTTTGGGGTTAAGTTTCCTCGAAGATCATAAACCATAGGGAAGAAAAGGTAATGGTATGGAATTCAGTCTTGATGGGGTTACCATAAGGATTGAATGACGAGCCCTTTTTTTATAGACATATCTGTGGGTATGTTGTATGATCAATATGGAAAAGTGTTGGAATGGGTGACCAAAAGCCAATTGGATTGGTTGTTTGCCATTCGTCAATTTTTATCAAATAATATTAGACTGATGAATACGGTAAGAATTCATCATGTTGACAATCTGTTTTCGTTGTGCTTACCACTAACATTGAATGGGATTTTAATGTCACAACGAAATGCCCACAGACCGAAAGATTAAACCCACGGAGTTGGGTTGCGCATAGGTTTGGCGGCTATGAAACCAACTCTTGAGGGTCGGTCTGAAACGTTCCAAGTCGAGGACCTCGAGATAGGGCATCAATAGTCCTATAGAGACTTGCACTAAGTACTGCAGCCGTGTTTCGTCGGCATAAGACGTGGGTCGTTTGTGCAGTTTTAGTGGGTTAGTTGGCCAGGTAGTCGACTGACTGAACTGACTCGCGGGAATCGTCATATGAAAGCCTCTTGAGGCTTGGTCGGTATGACTGGGATTTCCAGTTTTGGTAGTACATGATTAGTCCTCGGACTTGAGGAATCATGACAGTCACGTGCATACGAAGACTGTATCTTGGATACGGCGAGAGGTGGCTGTGCCATAGGGCATGGTCATCATAAGCTTTATCTAATGCAGTCGGAGTATGTAGCGAGCACGGTGGATTCCAAAAAAGAATCTGTCCCCTGTCAGTATTGTGACAGCGAGATCTCCTATGCACTCTGAGATGGTTTAGACTCTTTAAGTCTATGGCCATAGCGATTGATCGAGTGGGAAGGGATTTCCTACGATGATCAAGAGTAAATGCATCTCGAGTATGCAGCATAGATCCCTAGTTAAGGATGGGAACCGACGCCTAATTCCATGCCCTAGACTAAGGCGGGGAGACGGTTGACAGTAGGACCGTATCCGTATGAAATCGGAGCCTGAATGTTCACGCCACTATTCGCCTAGTTTCTAGTGCCGTGGACTATTGCTAGACGACCACCCATGGTAACGGGCTATTTCTGGTTATGGGATAATCGGAAATAATTAATTAAATTAAATTTAATTAATTGTGTTATAGCACACTCAAGTCTAGATGAGGGTGAACCTTAAGCGTCACACACATATCACAAATGGTGAGGGAATTAATTTGGAATTAATTCCGAAAGAGGTAAATTAATTTAATTAGATTAAATTAATTCTTGGAGAGTATAAATGATTGGATCATTTATGAGGAATAATCCATTAGATGGATGGTGCGGAATTTAATTAATTGGATTAATTGAATTTTGGACTTAGCCTTTTTTAAATTGATTGGATTAATTTAAAAGAGGCTTGGGGTAATTAATTAGTAGGTCGGATTCATTAATTAATTAGTAGATGGACCTATCTAATTAGTGAATTGGATTCATTAATTAGAAATGGGCTAGAAATAATTAGTTGGACTAGTTATACTTGGTTGGGCTTAATTAATTAAGTGGACTGGATTCATTTAAATAATTAAGTATTTTTTAGACTTGTAAATATTGGATTGGATTAACTATTTACTCAGTGGCATGTGAACAATCGGAAAGTACACAGTATCGTACTGGACTCGATGAGTAACGAAATCCAGAAGCAGTACGAAAGGTATGAGGACGTCTTGTCGATAATGCACCACATGAAAAAGAACTTTATGCGGTACCAGAATGATATTAGATATGCCGTGATGAAGGCATTCTTCGCATGATAATGATAGGGATCATCCGTACGTGAGCATCGAGTGATGATGCTTTTCCCTAGTGGAGAAGCTCAAAGACCTCCAGGCTGATTTCAAGGAGGAAGAAACCTACGTTGACTTGATTCTATAATCACTATCTCTCTCCCTTGATCAATATACTATCAGCTATAACATGAATGGGCTTGAGGAAATCCTTCATGAGTTAATTAATATATTGGTCAAGTACGAGGTAACAATTGAAAAATCTGCGTCGATGGTACTAGTGGGAGAGGCTTCAACCTCTAAAGCGAAGGGTAAGGTTGCCGGACGCGAGAAGAGGAAGAAGGGTGAGATGTTTCTACCACTGCTAACACTTCAAATATTCATGTTTACACCGCTAGGCGGGGGAAAGAAAGGGAAGGGTTTCGTCAGTCAAGGATTCCAATGATGTTGCATTTATTGCCGAGAGAAGGGCCATTGGAAGAGGGAGTGTCCTAAGCTCCTCTCCAATGAAGGTATAAATCTTTAATTGAGTATTAACATAATCACTATTCTACCCTTGGTATTGGATACCAACAAATTCATAATTTGCAAATGGTTAGCAGATGGTGATGAGGAGTAGAAAAGCCAAAACAAAATGTCCTAAGGCTTAGCGATAGCGGGGCTGTTGCTATAAAATACTAGGGGCTTAGTTAGGCTTAATGGTGATCATGTTAGGATAGTATCTATGTTACCTAGTATGATCGAAATAATATTTTCAATTATTGTTGGACAATTTTGATTACATATTTTGATCAATAAAGTCTCTTATTTGACATTGAATGGATTCATGTCTGTTGGGTGAAACATATACTATTTCATAATTGGATTATGAATACTCAAATAAAGAATAAAATAAAATAATCAAAGAGCCCAAGCTTACAGTCCTGGTAGGTCAATCTATTCTAGTTGAGGAAGAGAGAGATTGATGGATTCAAGAGCATTAGAAATAGGCCATTTGGATCTATTAACTTTCAAAACTGAGAAGGAGAAAGACCGCAAAAGCTCTTTTGTGGGACAAAATGAGTTTACCAGTTCATATTGGATTGGATCAGTATGATATCTGTGAGTTACTAAAATACACAAGATCGGTGGGGGTTCAAGTCTAATTTTATTTGATGCGGTTCAAAGAATTAGACTCGGAGTGGTGAACCAACATGATCAACTTTCGATTGAATCGAGAGGGTGTGTATTTAGTGAGAGTTCTTTATGAGAATATGATTCTCACTCGGTGAAGTTCTTTCTGAAAGGACCACGGTTGACCGGTCTCTGATATGGAAGAAATCGAACTAAGTTGGACTTTGTTTGATTGGTGTTTCACTAAAACACATTGGCCCTTATTATATGATGAAACTCTCGTCCCACAAAGTACTTGAGTTAATAGGATGGTCCTATACAAATCAAGAAAATAGTGGGAGTAAGTTTTCATATAACTTCTCAAATGCATCATTCGTAATCAACTACATCTCTAACTAACCATATTCTAGTCCTTATTTGTCCATGGGAATTGGATTTTAATCCAAAAGGACATAAGGAGGAGCGATTTTGGACATTGTTTGGAATCAATGGCTTGGAGCCTAAGGATTCATTAAGAAGTTCAAACTAGGTTTGAGACTTCATAAAATTGGAATATTCGTTTTTATCTAAAGATCATACTAGGTATGGTTTGATAAAATGAGCCCAACGTCAGTGGGAGTTGGTGTGAGTTCCAATGTGTTTAGTGTATAAACGTCTTTCCCATTTGGAATGAGGTTAAGATGTTTGAGAAACACTAAGACACAAACCCCTCTGTGCAAATGCCCTAATTGATCCAATGAACATGAAATTTAAAAGATTAATCCAACAAGCAAATATTTTCATACACTGAGGTTCTTTCCAAGTTAATTCGATACACTCTCTTGAGCCATACCGAACCTATTATTGTTAAGGAAATAGTGGATCTCTCCAATCTAAGACTCGTGATAATAATTCATTAAGATCTGTGGATAACTTATGCAACCAGATGAATCATATACATATGTGTCAACATGTCATTCAATTCACACCACAATTTACCCTAACCACTATGCCAAATCCCTTCTCAGTTCATCAACATAATTAAGTGAATTTAAGAGATGATCAAGCCCTCAAATTATACGAACAAGCACAATAAATTGCAGATATATGGAAACAACGTTGTATATTAATCAGGTAAAAATACTTAGAACATTGTCTCAATTAGGTTTCATAAAAGCCTTATCATAAAAGTAAATTAGTTCATCCTACCTAAAGTAAGCACGAAAGAAGAAAATAAATAAAAACTCATTGAGTCGAAAGTTAGGCGTGATCGGTCTGTCACTCTGGCGCCGGATCGTCCTCTCGTCTCCTTCTTTACATGGTTGTCTAAATCTCCAGCTGAAAAGTTCTCTTGCCCCTTCTCCTCTTTTTATAATAGTCTTTCAATTATAGTAAGAGGGGTAAGCAATATGCCTTCTATTAACCTTTCTTTTCTTTTCTTTTTTAGTTCCTTTCCTACTAAGCTTCTCAAAATCTTTTATAGGGAAATAAAGTAGCTCCAAATCATATTTCACATCAGCACTTTAACCTAGGGATCTTCAATTTTCGCCTACTGCACGTCTAATAGGCCGTTGGAACGGGTAAAAGTTAAGCCAGTCTCTGTCTTGTGGATTTCTGATATCTACTAAAATATTCCTTTTTCACATTTTAGCTCTTTTCTTGCGACTTTCATTCCTTCCATAAAAGCTCCTAAAGTCTCACAAATACACCCCAGAATAAGCATCATATCATAATATTATAGGGGTTTCAATAGCAAAACACATCATATAATTAGCCCTAATAAGAGTCTTGCGTAGACGAACACTGGAGAGGAGATCTACACATATTGCCGATCGGAGGAGAAAAATGAAAGGTAACTCTATATTTGTTTATGTTTTCGTTTTTTCTTTACTTCATTAGCCTTTTGTATGATTAGATCTACAATTATTATTCCAAATGGCCCGATAAAAGATCAAGGGTACACCCCTTGATCGTGATTTAATTATTTAATTTACCATTTTCTTGATTTTTCTCACTTCCGCCGCGCTTCCCGGGCCTATCCACTTCCTTCGCAGACGCCATCCCATAAGCGGGTAGATCGTTCACAATCCACATCAACGCCGCTCGCATCATGAATGCCTAGTCTATGGCATTGTCGTACATTCAGACACCCACATGCCACAATTGCAAGAACTCTTTATCAACAGTTTTAAGTACACATCGCTAAGACGGTTTGAATTAGAAGGGCTAGGGATCACCATCATAAGAAATATAGACTTAGAACTCATGCACATACTTGGGGGAGATTATACGATGTACGTATAACAAGACAACGCGAATAAGAATGATCGTACTACTGCTCGTGCAACGCAAACCCCTCTGTGCAAATGCCCTTACAAACATTATGCGGTTGTTCTGCAAAATCGGAATCTCAATTAAGGAACTCGCCTTACACTGGATAGGCATGATTTCATTACCCTCCTTATCTTCCTACCCTCGTCAACTTGGGGAAACTAGCTGGTTTACGAAGCTTAACTTGCTTTTCTTTACAGTCTTTTGTATTTTGATAAGAGATAAGTCCGATCAAAATGCTTCCAAGCCTCTACATCAGAAGGATGACACATGGAGCCCTTCTCTGTTTGATGTGTGGCATGCTATGTCATGTGCTTCACAGTTGCTCTCGAAGCATACTACCTCTGCAGATTGGTAGTAAGTGGTAGGTACATAAGAACTGTATATGTGGACTTCTTGTGGCTGGGGTACTCTCCCTCCCACTTCGACTTGTACCTAGTGTCTCCACAAAACTTGTAGTATTCCAAATCGACGTTGTCCTTCTAGTACAATATGCAACTATTTTTTCATGCAGACATTGATTCTTGTGATGATTCCCCATGTAGATATGAATTTTCTTTTGTACTCTATGTTGTATTACAATGAGTATATGATACAGATAAGTATGATACCATTAATATGAGAATACAAAATATTTAAAAATATTTAAAAATATAGTACAACATAGATTTATTTACACTAAAAGAATAGCATACGAAAATACAATTTGTGTGAATAAAATCATATTATTTAATGAAAAAAATAAGTGTTTTTAATATTACACCAAAAGTTTTAAAACAAAAAAAGTATATGATGAAGAGAATTGAAAAAAAAAAAAGATGCGTCAGAATTTGGTTGATGAGAAGAGAAGGGATTGATACTCCAACTATGAGGTTGTAGGGGAAGCCAAATTTGTAGAGCAATAGTTATTAAAAAGTGTGGTGCTACTAACTATACGTTCTAAGAATCTGAGAATTAATCAAGGACCAACTACTATGTGTTTCCCCATGAACGAAAGAGAGGGGGCCAATGTTTTCTCATGAGAAAGAGGTGCAGAGTCATATGAAGAAAATGAAGAATCCTGGAGAGAGATTAGATGAAGTATATAAGAAATAGATGGACTGGGGAGGGGCAGAGAGAAATGGAGGACATAGATAGGCGGGAGTAAGAAGGGAGGTCATATATGAGAGATGAGGAGTAGGAAGTTGGATGTTGAATTAAATGCAACAATGTCCTTTTTGTTTTCAGATAGAAGGGTAGGTGCTTATTTCCTCTTTGTTTTTATGGACAAAATGGACATTTTCACTTGCATGGGTGAAAAGTGGGTTAGGTTGGATAAGTTATTTGGCTCTATCTTATTCAATATTTTAGTCATTCTGTATAGGGCCCCTAGATTAGACCCGACCCACTAAATATAAAAGAAAATGATTGATGGTAAGGATGGATTTTGGCTACAATCCAATTCAATAGATAATTTTATTCTGGTACTTTTTTTCTAATAAAAGAGTGTATAATAACCCATAATAAGATGAGCCAGATCTTATAAACTCTTTAAAAAGATATACGATCAACTTTTTTTTTTAATTTTTTTAGTTAATATTTTTTCTTGCTCAAGTAGAAATATTGATTACACAATTCTAAATTCTGAAAATAGTTTGGTGGTCTTTTTTTATCATTATAAGGGTATAAGGAACTTCTTATGCGATATTCAAACACTATATATGTACTCTTACACTTTTAAAATATTTCATAAAATATAAGAAATTATAAGTTAATCTTTCTAGTATACTTATCCAAACACTCTCTAAATTTAAAATGAAAATTCAAAATATGAATAAATTTGCTCATAACAAATTAATCGTATAACAGATATTCATACTGTCCTTGGTCAAGCTGAGCTCACAATTCCACATTGCACCATATGGTGCTATTTGGAGCAAACGATTATTATTTGTTTGGAATTGGCACATATATAGACGTTTCGCATGAAGATTGGGGCAAAGTAAAGTAATACGAGACCATGCCCAAATCTGCATTTGCAATTATTGATGAACAATCCTATATATCTTGAAAAGTGTTTCTTCATATGTTGAGCAAACATATTATAAGAGAGCGATTCGGGATGTGCCTCATTTCTGACCGTCATCTCGATCTCGTTTCCAGACTTCTTACCACCTCGCGAAGTGCACTGATATTGCTTTCGGCATGTGTGTTCTAATTTTAACAATCATTGCAAAAATATAGAATTGAAAGATCTTTGCCAGAGAGCTGGCTCTAAATATCAACTCAAAAAGTTCAATCAAACTAGGAGGAGATAAAGAGTCACAAACTAGAAACTTTTGAGTACTTAGACCAAATTGAAAAGGAAAAATGGACAACTTCTCATGATGGTGGATGGCAGTGCAGTATTCTAACAACCATGTTAGAATGCATCAATGGAGTTTTGAAATGGGCTCGCCACCTGCCTGTGATTGCAATAGTGGAAATAATGTTTGCCCGTTTTTGTCCATCATTTTCTTGAGAATATGGGGAAAAGTAGTGTCATGTTAAACAACAACCAACTCTAGATGGACTATTCATATAAGTTGTTCAAATGTTGGTCCAAAAAAAATGTTGAGCATGCGGTCACAACATACCATCAGTTTGAACAGTCCGCTTCGGTCACTACAAAGCGCCACCATAGACATGGATTAAATACCCACGTTATCAAAATTGCCATCCGAGAATGTTCATATGGCAAATAAAATCAAATTGGGGTCCCTTGCTCTCATGCACGAAAGGTCTGTGTTGCATATATGATTAGCATGTTCTTAATGGTTAAGAATTATTATAATTTGACAGGTTATAGAAGGATACATTCAAAAGTCCTTCCACCCTTTGATGGGTGAATCATAGAGATGTCCCAGAATTTGAATTGGTCGTCGATACTACTCTTCATGTCTCTGCTCGCCCTTGTTGAAGCCACACACCACGTAATCAAAATGAGATGGACTGACATAAACATGTGAAAAATAAGAATACTAGCAAAGCCAGGATCATTCAGATTTATCAGTGTGGGATCGTAGAACATAAATAATATTTAAACTAGCTGATTATTTCACTACAAAAAAAATTTCGGAACGACTTTCGTAAGGACCAACTTAAAATTTTGTGATAGCTTTTTAATATTTAGAACGACTCTTGTAACGAAACTGTGTCCGTGGCTGTTTTGAGCGTTACAAAAAAAGTGTAACGGCCCTAGACGAAGCGGTTCAAAATTATACCAAATGTTGTAACTATCAACATAACCGTTACATAATTAACCAAATACAGAAATTAACTTCGAAACTCTTTTTCGTACAACCGCTTTGAATTTATTCGATCAATTGTTGGAATGGCCTCTGGAGCGGTTTTTTGTTCCAGTTTAGTAATGTTTTTTTAAATGAAAACATACTAGTGTTTGTATCTCATTTTGGTACAGTTTTTGGAATGATTTGTTGAAATTATTGGAACGGTTTTAGCAATTGATCCAAGTTTTGTGATAATGAAGTTTTTATTCCCAAAACTATTACAGAAGCCGTTAAAAATGTAGTATATGTTTATATAATTTATTTATATTTAAATTATTATGATATTCATTTTTACAATATTTTTTTGAATTGTTTTAGTAATAAACTTTTTGATGAATTTGTTAAATGTGAAATACTATATAATTTATCTAGCAATAAAATAGTAATATGATTAACAAAATTAAAGTAGTATTTAAAAATTATATTCATAATATACATACAATTAATTTAAATTTAAAAAAATATAAAATATAAAACACCCTAATCTAGATCATGCTCATCGTCTTCATTGTTTTCTTCCTCATCATCGGGCGCTGGGGATCAGTTGGAGGTTGGGACTGTTGGGGCAGTGGAGGTAGGGGTGCGCATACGAGTCAGGTTTTTTGGGTCCCGACCCGACCTGTTCGGATTCGGATTTTTTTTCTTGGGGGGGGGGGGGGGGGGGTAAAAGATGTCTAGAGGACAACACTTTTTTTCCCTCCAGTTTTTAGTTGTTGATTAACTGTTGCGCCACTCAGGGATGTTCTTGATTGAAATGAAGTTTTTCAATGATCTTCTTTGTGGTTTTTATTGAATTTTAGGATGTACGAGTTGGAGTAACTAGTAAGAATGCAAATTTTTGTTTAACAAAAAAAGATGTCAGATGCCAATGTGATAATAAAAAGGCACAGACAAGGTCTAATTTTGTCTAAAGTTGTTTACATTTCTGCTCACACTTAATTGTATGTTAAAGAATGTAATAGAATTATTCAACTTCTAAAACAGAAACCATTTTTTAAAGAAAAAAATACTTCACGTCATGAGTGGCTGAATTTAGAAACTGTCGATGGACAATTTGTACCCTGCTTTAATTTGATTCTTTGACTTGGAATATCTCCAGTTTCTTTAGGACTTTTCTGCTCCATGGACAATTTGTAGCCTGCTTTTCTTAGATTCGTTAGACCTCCAATATTTCCAGTTCCTTTTGGATTGTTCAGGTTGATATACCATTATATTATATGTAGTATGTTGCAAAACCTTCGGTATTTGATTTTTTTCTAAAGCATGATTATGTATTAGTTATGTAATTACTGTGATTGATTAAGTCTGTTCAAGTAAATATGTGTGTGGTTTTTGTTGGTTGCTAAATATCTTTATCTTTCATTTAAGTTTCAAATGTCAAACTATGACGGAATTGGAAGTCACTTTCAGTCTCTGTCTAACTCGTCACCGAATGCCCAAATCGTGAAAATGGATAGATTGCAAAATCAGGTTAGTGATGATCGTCTTGAGTTGAGCATTATTTTGATGATAATATTGATAAAGAGTTGGAGGGGGGAGGATGAGGATGATGAAGAAGATTTTTTATGTGACATCTTGTGTTTATCTTAAATATTATGTATCAACTTTAACAAATTAATTTATTATTAGCCATGAGATTAATTCTTTTTCACCTATTTCTTATTAAAGGTTTATTTATAAAAAGTTTGTTTGAGTTAATTTGGAAAATATGTTATATCAAACTTAATTACTTAATTTATTTGAATTAGAAAGTCCTAGATTAACTAGAAAATATATTATAGGTTGAAATTCCAATATATTATAATTTTAAAAGACTAAGTTGGAAAGTTATAAAGTTTTTGTGGTCAAATTTAATAGTATTAAGAATTGAGGGACAACAGAGAAAAAAAAAGAGATTTCCATTAAAAATTAAAAAAATAAATAATATAAAATGAGCATAAGTGGAAGAAAATGGTGGCACGTGCCCCACCGATCACTCTCAAAGCAAGACACTAAGGTGACCAAAGAGTCAATTGGATTGGCGATTTTGAAAACTCTTCAAGCGATTTTTATTTAAGTAATATTGTTTAGTGAATAAAATGAGTGTTCACTATTTGGCATCTTATTTGTTGTGCTCATTCTGTATGTTGATACTTACTCAAACATCACAACAAATGCCACAGATCACTTTGACAATCGTGCAACAGTTGGACTGCGCGTTGGATGGCAGTCATGAAATCAACTGCCAAGGATTGGTCTGAAATATTCCATGTCTAGGACCTCGAGAATGAACATCGAGTGTTCTATTGAGACTTGCGGATGAGTGTCGCGTTTCATTGGCGACAGACGTGGGACGTCTATGCGGATCACAGCAGCCACGTGCACATGATAATTTTATCTTGGATTTGTGCGAGAGGTGATCGTGTCACTGACATGATCATCATAAGTCTTGTCCAATGCAGTCGGAGTATGTAACGAGGACGGTGAGTTTCGAAAAGAGGATTCATTCCCTGTCAAAACGTGACAGTGGCATCTCCTATGCACTTTGATATGCGTTCACACTCTATGAAGCTGTGGGCACAGTCATTGGTCGAATAGGAAAAATAGGTTCCTATATCGAACAATTTGGCGTAATGCGATCTCAAGTATTAAGCATAGATGCCTAGTCCAGGATGGGAACCGACATCAAATTCCATGCACTTGACAAAGGCCAGGAGACGGTAGACAGAAGGAACGTACCCATATAGACTCGAGAGCTTAAAAGTTCACACGGACATTTCACTATTCTCTAGTGCCATAGACCGTTGCTAGATGGCCACTCATGGTGACGGGTTTTCTTGATTGAAGGGTTAATTAAGAATTATTAATTAAATTTAATTTAATTAATAATAGTGTTGGACACTAACCCAAATCTAGCTGAAAGGTGAACCTAAAGAGTCCCACACAAATCACCGGAAGGAACGAGGAATTAATTTTGAGTTAATTCTGCAAGTAATTAGATTACTTGCTAGATGAGAGATCCATTGAATGGAAGACCCAAGGATTAAATTAATGGAATTAATTTATATTGGGCTTGTCCTTATTATTTCATAAATTGGACTTATTAAATTAATAAAGATAATTTTGGGCTTAAGTATTTAATTGGATCAAATACATACTTGCTTTAATTGGGTAGCTTTTATTAAATTGAATTTAATTAAAATTAAGTGGGCATTGAATTTTATTGGATAAAATTCGGTCAACTCCCACATTAATTAAGCCCATTGGAAAAATCTAGGAAAGGAAACATTTGGCTAACAATTCTCACTTTTGAAAAGTGTCATGTTTTTTTTTTGAACAAGAAAAGTGTCATGTTAGTCATTCTTTATTTGGAATAAAGATTATATTACCTTATGGATAGTAGAATGAACCTAGACACATTCTAGTACATCCATACAAGGTATATATATGTTATAATAATTATTTGAAATAATTAATTACTACACAACACACAATGAGTGGTGTAGAGAATACACACTCTCCTCCCTAGAGAAACCTATCGGCCGCCCTTTTTTCTCTCTCAAGCTTTTCTCTTCTTTTGTCCTCTTCTAGCAAGGAGACCAAAAGATCCATATCCGGTATTGTGTGGACGAAATAGAGGGTTTCTATGTTGGAGCCTTGGATAAACGAAAAGAACAAAAAGGAACAAAATCGAAGGGGTAAGATTCGATTAAGTTTTAGTATTTCTCGTATTTTCTTTTCGTCACCATTGCGTCATGTTATATTTCTGCATTTTAATTTTATTATGCTACATCGAACGCCCGGGATCTCCAAGGGTACATCCCTTAGAACTAGGGTTGGCAATTTCAACCCGAACCTAAAAAACCCGCCCCGGACCCGCCCCGTATGGGGCGGGTCTGGGATGCCATTTTTCGGGTTCGGGGTGGGTCTGGGGCAGCTAAAACCTGCCCCGTCCGGGTCCGGGGCGGGTTACGGGTCCTGTCTCGAACCCGCCCCATTGGACCCGGCCCGGCCCCGATCCAACCCCGCCTCTTTTTTATTGTATATTATTAATATATACAATATATTATAAATAAAAATTATCTTATTATATATATGAATCCTAAATATTTTTTGCATATACGCAACTATATATAAAAATATCAAAAATAAAAAATTAGTTGATAAGAAATTTAATAATTTAGATGAACGTATTTTTTGTCTTATCCAATTCATTTTAGATTAAAAATTATATTAAAATATTTAAATCTAAACTGATATTATTTCTTAAAAAAATATTAATTTAATGTATTCTTTGTATAAATTAAATAGGTTGGGATGGGGTGAAAATTTTAGCATGGCGAGGCGAGGTGGGGACGAGTTATGGGGCTGGTAAAAATTAAATGAGGCGGGTTCGGTACGGGTCCAGACGGGACGGGGGCGGGGGCGGGTTATGGGGCTGGGAAAAATTAAATGGGGCGGGTCTGATACGGGTCCAGGCAGGGTAGGGGCGGGTTATGGGTCTGGCAAAAATTAAATGAGGCGGGTCTTGAATCCGGGCTGACCTGTACCAGACCCGCCCCATTGCCATCACTACTTAGAACCATGGCTTTACATTCTTTTAATTGTTTATTATTTACCACTTCCGCTTGCGCGTTCCCAGGCCAACCCACCCGATTTCCTTTTTTAGATTGGTATCAGAGCTCGGTTTGATGTAGAGGCTATGGTTTATGTGAATAAGTATGATAATGTGACTTTTATCACTCTTTTGGAGCATGCCATTAAATAGCTTATTCTTTAATAATTATATGTAGAAAAGTAGCTTGTTTGATTTTTGTGGTTTTTGGGATAATTTAAGTATTTTAGAAAAATTAGTTTTTTCTGAAAAATGCTTGGTTTATATTTTTAGTTTATCATGTGGAAACAAAAAAAAAATCGAATAAGGTATTGTAGCAGTGCATTGCCGGCTGGCAGCACATAGTGCGCGCGCACGCAGGTAGCCTGTACATAGGCCAACGATTGACGGTTGGGCCATTTTTTCGCCGTTTCTTTCGAAAAATTAGATTTTTCCATTTCTTCACAATTTCTAAAAAATATTAATTTTGTCTGATTTAATTTTGGAATAAATTGGATTTTTTCTAGATTTAAATTGCTTAAGTTAATTTGGTTTATATGTGTGCATTGGATACACGAGATATGATCATCCTTTTAAATTACAAATTTTAAACTTATATTTTCTGCATATAATTATTTGTGGCGATATTGGATATCGCGGTCTTTATACATGGGATATGTGTTTTATTTTCTACCATTTGAGTATCCAGAATGTCCCATTCATCTTGATATGGTTCAGTTTGTCGTAATACTTGATATGCATGCGGTATTTAAATGGTTTCCCTTCTATAAGACTATTCAACTGACTGTCTGTATTTGTTCATATGGTTCTTTCTAAGCGGTGAATGGGCCCAAGACCGGACGGTTCGTGGGGCACTCTAGGGTAGTATTAGGTTGCCAATTGAGGCTTCATCGATTAATTCCCACTTAGGCGTCCTTTCAGGGGCAGGGTGGAGGTTACATGTACATGATTGGCGCCGCCATTTACCTAGGCATGGCCAGTTCTATGTGGTCGTGCGGTCGCTCCCTGAATGAAGGATAAGGTAGTAAATGGTCTTTTGAGAGACACAAGGTAGTATCTCTTATTATGTGATTCCATCATTTACGGGATATGATCTTCACAGGCATGGTCGTTATAGTTGCCAGTCAAGACATATGTTTAACTATTTTGATCAATTTTTCTATTATTGATTGTTTTCTTTCACATGCACCCACAGATAACCTCACTAAGTTTTTGCTTACGTATTTTAAATTTCTTCCTCCAGATACAGCGGATAAAGTGAACATCTCATGATTTAGCTGATCTAGGAAAGAGATCGAGGTGGTTGAGAAAGAGGCCGAATGATTAGGGGTTATAATTTTTCTCGTTGTTAGGTTATTGCTTGCTAAACATATTGTTTTTATGGTTTTGGTTAGGTCGCATCCCAATAATAAGGCCTAAAGAAGAGGCCCTACTTTTGGGGTGTGACAAGGTGGTATCAAACCTTAGGTTGTTGTCCCAGCTAATGTGTGATTTGGACTTAATGTGTGATTTGATTATTGGATTAGATTAAATGTTCACCAACCTAAGTTATTTTGGGACTGGGGTTCGTTTAGTGCTAAAATTCTTATAGTCACTATTAGGCGGCCAACCAATATACAATTTACTTGCAATTGGAGTACTCAGCTAAGAAATTAAGTCAATAATCTTGTTATGGTAGTCTTTGTGATAATATTATAAGTTTGTATCGGATATTGGTTCTCACTCGATTGAGGAGTATCCTAAAGACACTCTATGTTTGATAAGTGAAGAGAGACTTAAGCGACAAGTATAATATTGATTGCTTCACAAGGTTTACACATTGGTAACCATTAATAGTGATGTTCGATTATATAACTGATGTATTGGGGTTAGCTGGTTACCAATTAAGTGTTATATAGGTAATATTACTAGGACGCTTTAAGAGATGATTAGAACTCTCGTGAGACTTATTAGAGGCATGAGATAACATTGTTAGTGCTCAATCAAATTTTGCTTATGGTGAATGGTAGATTTTATAAACTCCACGTAATCTACGGAGTTCATACGATTAAAATGTTCTATCAAGCAATTCTCATATTCTAAAAAAAGATAATATCCATAATGATGATGGATTATAATGTACAAGAAGTTTCAATTTGAATTGCTCAACGACAAGCCTACCAGCAACCATTGCTTCACTTGAAATACGTTGAAACCACCTTGTGTTTTGTTCTTGCCAAACATGATAAACCTGCGAAGCCAAGGTAGCTCAATTAGCTGCGTTCATAAGGTGTCTCCCTCTTCACTAAGTGCCCTGTTGCCATTGTCCTTAAGCCCAATCCCACTTAACCAATCTTTGAATATGTCTAATATGTCACTCCTTTACCTAATCATCACATAATATGCATGATGCTCCAAATGTTGTCACCGTATCTTGTTGAGTGTAGTCAATCTCTCCTGTATAGCTAGCCTAAGAAGACATACATTTCTTGGCATCTTAAGAGGTCTAACGAGAAGGGAATTCCAAGTGATTGATGGGAACACCAATGAAATAGTTATTGTTGAAATGGACGACCAAAAGTCAATTGTATAAGTTATTTTTCATTCGACAATCTTTATCAAATAATATTATATTGATGAATACAGTAAAAACTCATCAAGATGGCAACGCGTTTCGTTGTGCTTACCACTGATATTTAACGGAGTTTCAATGTCACAACGAAATGTCCACGGACCGAAAGGTTTAACCCGTAGAGTTGGGTTGCGCATAGGTTTGGCAGCTATGAAACCAACTCTTGAGGGTCAGTCTGAAACATTCCAAGTCAAGGACCCCGAGACTAGGTATCAAGGGTCCTATGGAGACTTACACTAAGTACTGCGGCCGTGTTTCGTCGGCAGGAAACATAGGTCGTTTGTGCAGTTTTAGTGGGTTAGTTGGCAAGGTAGTCAACTGACTGAAGTAACTCACGGGAATCGTCATATGGAAGCCTTTTAAGGCTTGGACGGTATGACTGGAATTTTCGATTCCGATAGTACGAGAATTAGTCCTCTGACAAGAGGAATCATGGCAGTCACTTGCATACGAAGATTGTATCTTAGATATGGCGAGTAGTGGCTGTGTCGTGAGGCATGGTCATCATAAGTCTTATCTACTCCACTCGGAGTATGTAGTGAGGACTGTGGATTCCAAGAGAGGATCTGTCCCTTGTCAGTATATGACAGATAGTTTTCCTCTGCACTCTGAGATAGTTTAGACTCTAAAAGTCTTTGGCCAAAGCAATTGATCGATCAGGGATAAGTTTCCCAGATCGGATCAATAGTGTAAATACATCTCGAGTATTAAGCAAAGTTGCCTAGTCAAGGATGGAAACCGAGACCCAATTCCATGCCCCAAACTAAGGTAAGGAGACAGTTGACAATAGAACTGTACTCATATAGATTCGGAGCCTAAATGTTCATGCCAATATTCACCTAGTCTCTAGTGCCATGGGCCATTGCTTGATGGCCACCCATGGTGGCAGGCGTTTCCCGATTATGGATTAATTGAAAATAATTAATTAAATTAAATTAAATTCATTGTGTTGGTCACACACGCCCAAGTCTAGCTAAGGGTGAACCTAAAGAGTCACACATAAATTATTGTGGAAGTGATGGAATTAATTTAGAACTAATTCCTGAAGAAATGAATTAAATTAATTCATGGAGAAGAGAAAATAAATAATTGGATCATTTATTTGGAATGATCCATTTGATGGATAGTCAAGAATTTGATTAATTGGATTAATTAAATTTTTGGGCTTACCGTTTTAAATTAATTAGATTAATTTGAAATTGTTTGAGCTAATTAATTTGTGGATTGGATTCACTAATTAATTAGTAGATGGACTTATTTAATTAATGAATTGAATTCATTAATTAATGAAGATGGCTTAAAATTAATTAGTTGGACTAATTAATTTTTGGGCTTGATTAATAAATTGAATTTATTAATTGATCGGAATTAATTTCTTTAATTATCGTCTGATTTAATGGTTTTTCGATTTTTCGCGCTTCCGCCGCTCTCGGGCCGATCCGCTACGGTACTGAAGCAGTAGGATACTGACTTAGTCGGTGACAAACCCCACTTTCTTACATCTCTGTGGCCCTAAATGCTTTGTAAATTCTTAGAGAACTTCTATCCTTCGTCTACCATGACTTCGGGCTAAGCCACTCTTCACTGAAAAGTACAATAGAGACTTTTGAGTTTGCATTCAAATCGGTACTTACTGCTCTACTAGGAAAACACTGTTGCAGTATCCAGAGTGGATGCTTCTTTTCAAAGACAATTTTCTACCTCTATATTAATATGATAGTAAGTAGTTGGAAAAAAATATAAGTTCTCAACTTCATAACCTTTTTTCAACTCCACGACCCATTAGCTGTAGAAATTGCCCCAACATAGTTCCTTTTTAAACTGTACTATTTAATTCAGTCCCCCAAAACTATGTTCCTACTTCCCAGCGATTTCCCCATAGATGCTTGCGTATCAGAGCTTTATTAAGAGCAGATATAGTGTGATCCTCAACCCACCGTGCGATTATATGATCCTAGCCACCTTTGTTGTATGTTTTCCTCCTATTCTAGCCCACATAAAACTTATAAGTTCTTTCCAATCATTTTTGCTACCCCAACAGGTAGGACAAATTAACATAGAAACCCAATATGTTAATTCAATTCGGTAATTAATGTATATATGGAAGAGATATACGAGTTTGAGAATGATGATGGTTTTGGTTAAACTATATCGAGGATATATAAGAATTGCTTAAAGTTGATTTTAGAGCTCATCAATAGAGACCATATTCGTTTTTTGTATTGGGTTTATCATGAAAATCTCAATATTGGAAGTAGTGGATTAGAAAAGTATTGATTGGATAACATTATTTGGATTATTGAAGAAAAATCAACCTTATATAAGGTGAGTCCACGTGAAATAATTAACAGAGTGTAAATGGACTGACCTTTGGAGTTCAGCTTGTAGTTAGGGATTAACTAATTTTGATAATATTATTTCTTAAATCAATTTAGTGTACCTAATTCATCAAGCAAATTTTAATTTTTCGTTGACCGTAATTAATTGGTATGCATGAATGTTTAACCCTAGATGAGTATCTCTTATTGATAACTGAAATTAATTTTAAAGTTGATATATAACTGATCTACAAGTGAGTTTCGCATGATTAGTGAAATATTGTTATTCATTGAGACTGGAAAAAAATTGAGATAACATGCTACAATTGTCATATTTTTGGAGCCTGATAGTAAATCGAAGTGATTTAGTGATGGAACTATTATGACCCTGTTGGCTCGACAACATATTCCGTAGGTATTTCAATTGTACCACCTTATTTTTAGTATATCATGGCATGTAAGATAGTAAGTTGACAAAATTAATATCTCATTTAAGGTAACTGTCGAGAGATTAAAATATATTTTAGTGGTATCAAATATTTGGATTTCTACAATTCGTTCACTTAAAAAGAAGAATTCTTTGGCAAACAAGTCAAATGTGTGTTAGAATTCGGGGACCAAATTCTTTTAATGGGGGGAGAGTGTGACATTCTGTACTAATATTTAATATTATGTATCAACTTTAACAAATTAATTTATTATTAGCCATGAGATTTATTCTTTTTCACCTATTTCTTATTAAAGGTTTATTTATGAAAAGTTTATTTGAGTTAATTTGAGAAAAAAATAATTATATCAAACTTAATTACTTAATTTATTTGAATTAGAAAGTCCTAGATTAACTAGAAAATATATTATTGGTTGAAATTCCAATATATTATAATTTGCAAAGAATAAGTTGGAGAGTTATAAAGTTTTTGTGGTCAAATTGAATAATATTAAGAATTGAGGGACAAAAGAAAAAACCAAAATTTCCATTAAAAATTATAAAAACAAATAATATAAAATGAGGATAAGATGGAGAAAATGGTGGCATGTGTCCCACCGATCATTCTCAATGCAACACACTAAGCATAATCTAAAAAAAAATCTAAGTAATGCTTTATCTAAAAAATCTCTCCCTATATATATATATATAGTTAGTATATGTTACTGCGTGAAGTCTATTTTTGTTTCTTCTTTGGAATCAGAAGTGAACACAGGATGGGTTGCAGGTGAATTATCTACCGAGCTTTCTTGTGATACCTGAGGACTAGTCTTGCTATGAATCTTACAGTGTAATTTAAAAATGTATTTTTACTTCTAGAACTGGAAGAATTCTATATGTTATTATGCATGGCTATATATATGTATCAAAGTGGTCTTTTCTTGCGACAAACTTTAGTAAAATATTTTTGAAATCGTTCATTGATAAACAAAAATGAATATGATATTTGATCATCTATTATGATAATGGGCCTCGGAACTTTATAGAGTTAAGTGCTACAACGTGATCATTACTGTTGTCATGTAGTATTCTGGTATTGATAATGAACTTTCGTTGGAAGCCACCTCTAGAGTCCATATGAGTATCCAAAAGGTCCCATTTATCTTGATATTGTTCAGTTCGTCGTAATACTTGATATGCATGTGATCTTTAAATGGTTTCCTTTCTATAAGACTACTCGACTGGCTTTGTATATTTGTTCATATGGTTCTTTCTAAGCGGTCAATGGGCCGGGGCTGGACGATTCGCAGGGCACACTAGGGTAGCATTGGGCTGCCAGTTGAGGCTTCGTCGTTCAGTTCCCACTTGGATGTCCTTTCACGGGCAGGTTGGAGGTTGCCTGGGCAATATTGTCGCCACCATGTACCTAGGCATGGCCAACTCTGTGTGGTCGTGGGTCCCTCCCTGCATGAAGCATAAGGTAGTATATGGTCTTTTAGGAGACACAAGGTGGTATTTCTTATCATGTGATTCGATCATTTACCGGATATGATCTTCACAGGCTTGGTCGTTGTTGTTACCAATCAATACATATGTCTAACAATTTTGATCGATTCTATTATTGATTATTTTCTTCCACGTGCACCCACTCATGGCCTCACTAAACTTTTGATTATGTATTTTAAATTTCTTCCTTCAGATACAGGGGATAAATTGAACAGCTCGGGATTTAGCTATTCTAGAAAAGAGATCGAGGTGATTGAGAAAGAGGTCGAATGATTAGGGTTATAATTATTCCCGTTATTAGGTTATTGCTTGGTGAACATATTATTGTTATGATTTTGGTTAGGTCGCATCCCAAGAATAGGGCATAAAGAAGAGGCCCTACTTTTAGGATGTGACATTTTAGGTGATTCTAAACAAAAGAAAAAAAGAGAGTAGTGACTACTAGATTACCATGATAGGATCATTTCACTAAATATCATTGTGAAAAGGATAATGTCAAAAAGGCTAGGTGAAAATATTGTAATAGATAGATCAAAGCTGATCCAAAGCACATGGAACTGGACCTTTGAAGAATCATTATGAATCCTGCAAGAAAAAACCCCAAGAAATCACCAGAAATCAAAATCGATTGTCTTTCCAACCAACTCGCATGGGTGATGGAGATACCCCTCTTGTTAATTGGAGATTTGAGCAAGACAAAACTTGAGAAGCTTTGTATCACATGCTAGTTGTGGATGAACTTTCATTTAAGCTAGTTGAACATCCTGGGTTTACGCATTTCTTGTCTGTTGCATGCCCGATATTTGCTATTCCTTGAAGAAGAACAATAACAAAAGATATTTTCAATATATATATGAGGGAAATAGTAAGATTGAAGTCGTTTGTTAAAGATCATGCTCAATGGGTTTGTATCACTACAAACACTTCGACACTATTCAAAAAGTCAATTATATGTGTCTCACTACAGGTACTTATTTATTTTTCTTTGTACTTGGATTATTGTTCAATTCCATGCACTCTACTTATATATTCTACTTGTCTAACTATTTTCTATTTTGTTGTAGAGTTGACTAAGTTGGGATTGATTCAACAATTATTGACATTTAATGGTGCTAACTGCTTCTTGTAAATTTTTGACAAGATACTAGAACCTCATTGTGTAATGTTACATTTCTAATCTGTTTGTTGATAGAGTTGGACGGGTGGTGAAATTGTTGATTGGTTTGCCTTCATTTAAATTCTTTATTTTGAGTACTTTTGCTTTCAATTAGTTTTTTACAAATTCGATTGCAATCAATCATTTTTCTTTGTGGCGGAAATATAAGAGACTTTGTAAGCTTTAACTTTTATCTACACAAATGTGCTTCACATTCTTGTTTTTTTGGAATAGAATTATTTTCTGTTTACTTAGTTATTGTTGTTCCAAGGATTGTTTTTTATTTTCTATTATTCATTTGTAGGCATCATGGTGATTGGAAGAGTGAGACATGGAATGAAGTATCTGCTTGCTTTCATGCATTGGTTAGATATTGAGAGTCTTCTTCTACATGCAAAAGATGAGGAAAAACTAGAAGTGAATGACTCTAATTTATGTTCCACTTAAATTAGAAGTGAATGATTCTAATTTTGGGTATTGAAGTTTAAATGAGATTTACTTTGAATTATTGAGTTACATTTTAATATGACTTAGTTACATGGATTTACTTAGTGAATGACTTTAATTTTGGGTATTGAAGTTTCATAGATGATTGCCTCTTCCCACCTCTTTCACGCAGTAAATTGCAATATTGGCAAGTACCCAAACACGACTATCGGGTACCCGACCCGAAGGGTACCCGATTAGTCGATTATCTGATTTACTCGGGTTCAGGTTCTTTTTTTCACTACCCGACATATCGGGTATCCGAATCGAAAAACTCGAACCCGATGAACTCGACCCGACGCCCACCGCTAAGTGGAGGGCCAGGCCAGTGGTTGGGACCTAAAAAATAATAACTAGTAAATATATTATATTATGTATACAATTATATTTTTGCTAATATATTAAAGAATATTATTATAGATTAACACAAATTACATAAAACTAAACAAATTAATAGAAAATGTTTCAGAAATTACATATATTTGTTTAAATTTACACAAATTAGATAAAATTAAACAACTTACACATATTCATAAATCAATACAAATTACATAAAATTACATATATTCATAAAATTAAACAAATTACACATATTTTTAGAAATAACATAAAATTAAATTCCAACTTTTTTCTAATATTCATAAGATTACAGAAAAATTAAAATAAATTTCAAAACGTAGATAAATATATATTTTAAAAAATTACTAAAAACATTACTAAAATATTTTCAAAAAAAATTCAAAAGTTTCAGAAAAATAAATTTAAAAAATATTTAGATTTTTTTAGAAATTACACATATTTTCTTATATTAACACAAATTACATAAAATAACACAAACTATACGTATTCATACAATTAACATAAATTACATAAAAATACACAAATTGTACATATTCATAAAATTACACAAATTACATAAAAATTATAGAAATTATACATATTTATAGAAATTACATAGAATTAAATCCCAAACTTTTTTCTAAGATTCATAAGATTGCAGAAAAAAAACTAAAATAAATTTAAAAAATTGCAGAAATATTTTCTAAAATTTAGAAATTAAAAAATTACAGAAATTACAGAAATTTTTTCGTAATACATAAAAAAAATTAGATAAATAAATTGCAAAAAATTTCAGAATTTTTTTTCAACAATTTTTCATGAAAAATAAACTTTTAGAATTATTAATTTTTTTTCAGAAAATAGATATATTAAGAAATTCTTATTTTCAATAAAATAATGAAAATAGTTTTATTATAAAAATAATTAACACTGAACAACATTCATATTAACAGTTAACAATAAATGACAATTAATCCAACCTATTTCTCCAACAAATAAACCCGACAAATTATGTCATCCTCATTATCATCATCATCCTCCTCCTCAATAAAACTAAATAAAATTAATAAAATATTAGAACAAAAATAAAAGTAAAGACTTGCCTAGTGCTGGTGAGGGGAGCGACTAGTGGAGGGTTGACGACTGTGGTGATGGCCGGGAGTGGAGGTGATAGTGGAGAGGTGATCGTGGCGGTAAAATGGATCTTGAGAGAGAGAGAGAGAGAGAGAGTGGGATTTGAGGGAGAAGGTGGTGAGAGAGAGGGAGGCGTTTCGGGGGGAGGAGGGATTGGAGAAGATGAAGTGGAAATGGAGAAAATTCTGCTAAGTATACCTTTTATATTATAATTGGTGTTTCCAAAGACCGTTCCAAAATGAGTTATTATGTACATAAAGTTGTTCTAAAAGGAGTTCCAACATTTCTATATATTACTTTTCATAAATCAAAACGACATCGCATTGGTTAGCCGTTCATAAAGCTGTTCTAGAAGAAAATTCCAAATGAAGAATTATTTTTTAAAAAAATATATAGAAGTTAATAAAAATCCATACTGGACAATTTAATGTTGAAGAAAAGTATCCATTGTGTGGAATAATAGAATTGAAGTATATAAAATATTTGAAAGTAAGAACGATATATGTCCAAAAAATTAAATAAATTTATATATTCATAATTGTTAGTATTACAGTGATATAACTATCATCTTACATTATTGTACTGCATGGCTTAATCGAACAGTCAAAATTTTGATCACACCGTTAGATATGATCAAACTGAAAAAAGAATACATATGATGAAGTTTTGGACTAATTGAGTATACAGATGTCGAGATATTATATCCGAAACATAAAAGTAGTCTTTCACTCAGGTGCATCATTAAATTAGACCATGTGATTTTAAATCAGACCTGCAGATGTGATCACATGGACACAGTCTTACATGTATTTAAGTTTGGTATGAATCAGGTGCACGGATTTTAGGATACACTACAAAAAAAATCGAGATTTGGTAGGGATAAGGCGATCGTTCCAAATCCCATGCCATATTGGCACAGGTATTGCCACTCTTGTGGAATGGTTATAGGTAAATAACGTCATGATACTCCTTAAAATTCTGATTTTACTTAGGAATGGCCACACTGTTCCTGTTTGAGTTGCAATGCGACCATTCCGAAAACCGTACATATGACCAATGCAAATGTGTAATGGTTTAAAGTTGGGACTGCATTTGAAATGATATATTGAAACTAAAGTCAGTGTCGTCATGACCGTTCCTAATTGTAAGACTGATCGTGTCCAAATATCGACCGTTACTAAATGTATTCGTGAATGAGGTTCAATTGGAAATGGTTTGGGAAGTAGAAGGATTAGTACTCCTAAAACTGGGCTTATGTATGAATTTTTGTAAAGATTTGTGTTGCAGTGACCGTGCCTAATTAAGTATCAAATTATAACGGTTGGTATATTTTGGAGACATAATATTACTAATCCCATTCCAAATGGAGTACAACGGCAATAATTTAACGAATATAAAATTGTTCCTACGTTTGTTTCAGACCCATGCTAGATTATGAAATAACGGCTACTTTTTAACAATTATAAGACCATGCCTGAAATTGTTCCACAGACCGTTCCAAATTTCCCTATATATAGGTTCCTTTCTTCCAATTTAATCTTACAATCTTCTTCCTTTCTTCCTATATTCTTTCTATTTCCTCATTCTCTCTTGATTTTTCTTGTTCTTCCATTATCCCACTAATATTTTTATACTCTCATTTCGGTCATTTATCTCGAATTTTGTGGGATATTTGAAGTTATTTTGATCAGGTAACAACTTTAACCCTTTTATTAGTGAATTGATTATATTTGTTGTACGTAGCTTTTGTCAATTAAATATAATATAATTGTAATAGTTATATATATGTGTGTGTGTGTAGGACTCATCATATTAAGACAATAGAGAAGATGGAAGTACGAGAAGAGCCTACCGAATAGGGCGAGTCTTACTCCCGAGTTTGAGGAGGGTGTTACTGCATTTATAGAATGGGCCAAATCTCAACATGAGGTAAATTTTGACTTATTTATGAGAGGTTTTTATGCCAAAGTACTATAATTGAACCTCACATGGCTAGGAGAAGGTGAAGGAGTATTTTGAGGCTGTCACGGTGGCCCCTTTGCAAGACGAGCAAAATCCCCCTGCTCCTGCGGAGGAGGGTACCAGTGCATACTAGGGTGATGCTACATAGATGAATTGGGCGTAGAGAATGATTTTTTATGCTGCCAAATCGGCTTTCTAGTCTTCAACTTATAACCAAGATGGTGCGCATGATGATGGTATGAGATCGTATCCTACTAATGCCAGGCCGAGTTCATATTATTGCAGCAGGGGCCCCTATGATTATGTGTTTGGGCTGGCAGATTGATTTCATAATATAGTGCATGCTATCGAGCAGCCGTTGTCGAACGGTTGCACCCAATCTCAATTGGGAGTTGTTGCTGAGTTGGTAGATATCAAGGCCGATGGTCATATTTCTTATGATCGAATATCCCAGTTGGTTGATCATATATTGCCCCGCGACCACACCCGCCCTCGATTACTATAATACGAAGAAGTTGATAAAATACTTGGGTTTATCTATAGAGAAGATTGATTCTTGTAAGAATGGTTGGATGTTGTATTGGAAGGACGACATTAATCTGGACTACTGCAAGTTTTGTAGAGAAGCTAGGTACAGGCAGACAAGGGAGCGAAATCCTAACACCAAAGAAGACCTTTATGGCGATCTTAGGTATCGGCCACTTACCCCTCGACTGCAGAGGTTGTATGCTTCAAAAGCGACTGCAGAGCAAATGACGTGCATGCCAACCACCAAACGAAGGAGGGATCCATGTGCCAACCGTCTGGTGCAGAGGCGTAGAGGCATTTTGACCGGACACACCCCAATTTTGCAGCAGAGCCATGTAATGTTAGATTGAATTTGTTCATGGATGGGTTCGTAGATACAGTCACATGTATTCTTGTTGGCCCATTATACTTACACCATACAATCTCCCACCGGGAATGTGCAGGAGTTCTTCGTATATGTTCCTACCAATGGCGATCCTTGGCCCTTCGAATCCGAAACATCTCATTGATGTTTACCGAGAGTGGCTGATCGAGGAGTTGTAGAATTTACGGCATGTGGGCGTACTGACGCACGACGATGCGAAGGACGAGACATTCACGATGCTCGCCTCGTTTATGTGGACAATGAATGACCTACCGGCTTATTAGATGTCTTCTGGATAGAGTTACGCTGGTTTATAGGGTGTCTAGTCTGTATGGAAAACACACGTGTATTTTATCTGTAGAACGGTAGGAAGGCGTGCTACTTTTACTGCCACAGACAATTTCTGCCCCCGGATCATCCTTATTGTAAGAATAAGAAAGCATTCACTAAGAACCAAGTTGAAAGGAAGGTTGCAGGTCCTAGATTGACGGGAAAACAGATTCGCGATTGGGTCAAAAAGTGTAGTCCTGCTTTGAAGTCCCATTGTCACTCCCTTACGGCTACAGGATCGAGCATAAGTGGACAAAGAAAAGCATCTTCTAGGAGCTCAAGTATTGGTCGACGCATCAGATACGACACAATCTTGATGTAATGCACACTGAGAAAATGTGTTTGACAATATATTGAACACCATAATGGATGTAAAGGGAAAAATGAAGGACAATCTGAGTGCGCGGAAGAACTTGAAGATCATTTGTAATCGACTGGAGCTTGAGGTCGACGAAAGGAAGCCGAATGTAATGTTCAAAGCCATATATACCTTGACTAGGGAGCAAACGAGGAGGATATGTGAATGGATTGCTCATCTTAAGTTTTCTGATGGTTACGCATCTAATTTGGCCCATTGTGTCAACATGAAGGAGTTGAGGTTGCACAGCATGAAGAGCCATGATTGTCATGTATTCATGCAAAAGTTGACCCCGATTACCTTCCATGAAATGCTTCCTAAGTCGGTGTGGAGTGCGTTGACAGAGGTCAACCTTCTATTCTAGATTCTATGTTCGACGATGCTAGATGTGAACAAGGTATAAGAATTGGAAGCTAGGGTCGCAATAGTCTTGTGCAATCTCGAGAAAATATTTTTGCCATCTTTCTTCGACTCAATAAAGCACTTAATTGTTCACATGCCATACGAAGCGTGCGTTGGATGGCCTGTACAATATAGGTAGATGTATCTATTTGAGAGGTAAGTACACGAGTTATTCTATTTTTTGTGAACTTATACAAATGGAGTTATGTCATATATTTTCTTTCAATAATTTTTTTTTTATTAGATTTCTTCGAGGCTTGAAAATGAAAGTTAAAAATAAAGCACATGTGGAGGCGTCAATTGCAGAGTCTTACCTAGTTGAAGAAATTAGGCTATTCACTTCTCATTACTTTGAGACGCAGGTTATTTGCGAACGGAACAGGCCTAGTAGAAATGAGGACCTCGCCATGAATGACACTCGTATCCAGCAATCTATTTTCAACTACTCTGAATGAGCTAGTGGTGCCTCAAAGAAGAGATGGCTGGGTGGATTAGAACGACACATAATCAAGATGTACATCTTGATCAACTATGAAGTAGTCATGCCATACTACGAGTAAGTGTAAACTTACAAACATAGTTTATTCAATATTGTGGTTATTTTAGACTTTTAACCTAGGTATGAATATGTTTGTGAATAGGTCATGTCTGAATGAACTTTACGAGCACTACCATTCGGAGGACCCCATTATTAAGGTGCTAGTAGCAACTCAATTCAAAAATTGGTTCAAACATCATGTAAATTGTGTTACATGAAATATCCAATTTGAATTGTACATGTTACAACTTTAGCAACTCAATATATATATGGTTCAATGCAGGTGAAAGACGAAATAAATTACACAGGCAACAAGCTCTTGAAGTTGCATTATTGGGGTCCTACGGCTGGGGTCACTACATTCCCGTGTTACTTTGTGAATGGTTACAATTTCCAGACTCAACGTCACAGCGTAGGCAAGTTAACTGTAAATTGTGGGGTGTGTGTCAAAAGCTCATCATATACAGACACAGACAGCGACTTCTATGGGATTCTCGAAGAGGTAATCTAGTTAGATTACCCACTTATTCCAAACAAACATATCGTTCTGTTTAAATGTCGTTAGGTCGATCCCATACGTGGTATAAAGGTGCATCCTCGTTATCACTTAATTGATGTGAACTTCAAGAAGGTATGCCAAAAAGAAAGAACCATTCATTCTGATCCAACAAGCAGTACAAGTTTACTACACAGAGTACCTTAGCATGAAAAAGGACAAAGTGAACTGGTTGGTTATCTACAAAATAAAAACCAGAAGAGTCATTGATGACTCCCGTTGTGAACTGGCATTTATAACGGCCACAACGAATTATATATTTGGAACAATTGTGAGTGTTAATTTTATCGTGTCTGAAAATTAAAACACAAAAAAATTATCATAAATAGAAATATATAGTTGATAGGTAAAAGTGGGTACAATCTCTAGTTGATCCTCTGATTCTTCTCTTCAAGAATGCATTTGACAAATTGATGGGTGTCGAGACCATCAAAAATAAATTCCTATCAACACTTTTGTAGAAGTGGCGAATAGGGTCGATTCCTCAAGGACTGGGCTTAAGTTTATTTCTTTAAAAATAAAATTAAAGATGGGGGAGTTTTGATTGTATCAAGTAAGAGAACGAAAGAACATAATTAAATAGAGTGAACAGGTATGAGAGAAGACTTTTTCGGTTAAAGTTTAGTTCATGCTTGATTCGTTAGTCAATCATTGATGCAAATGAAACAATCGTTAAAACAAATAGATCAGTTATGGTCATTGGTACGACCTAATGACCTTATCTTTCCTTACCTTTTCGTTAGCCAAGGAATGTCCATTGGCTAATTCCCTAATCAATGAACAACTCTGGGAACGTCCACAAGATTTAATTCATTAACAACATTAAGAATTAGAAAGGCCTGATCCTAACCAACAAATTCCTACGAGAATTCATTTACATTAGATCATGCATTCCCCATAATATAACTAACCACTTCCACACGATTAATCATGCTATGTTGCTACTAGTTATCAAACTAAACAATCAATTACGGATTTGTAAAGTTCAATTAGCTAAGCAAACCTTCTTGATAATAAACAATTGGCCACATAATTCATAATCAGATGTTGTAATAAGAGCACAAAGAATAACATGAATACCTATTTTAACGAAAGTGTCAAGCACAAGTTAGATCTCACAATAATTTAGGAATCAAGAAATCACATAACTTTAACCGAAAAATAAGAAACTTAGCCTAACATGCTAATGGAAGAACACATTAAAAAGTGGAATTTCATTAGAAATTCGGCACAACTAAAAAGAAAATAGAGAGAGAATAATAAATAGAATTAAGTGTAGATTAAAAGATGGAACATAGATCAAACATAAGATGATTCAAGAGGTGTGAGGTGCCTCATATTTATACTAATAGCACCTCACGAATCTAGACACAAAAAAGGATAGGTTCAAGATCATTTCTAAAAAAAGTTAACAAATTGACTAATCCATTGGATCTAGACTATCTTTTCAATCAAGGATCCTATCAAAATCAATCAGCAAATATCCTTTCCTTATAGCAAAATTCGCATCTCTTTATTTTTGGCATGGTTGACCGCGACACTAAGCGTGGGTACGCTTAGTCGTAATTTCAAAGTTGTCACAATTTATCGTTCTTCCTTCAAATGTCTTCAAATGCCATTTTTAGCTCCAATTTGCTAACTTTACTTCCCACCATGCCTTTTATGCTGAAAATGCAATAAAGTCATATCATTTAGAAGTATTTTAGCTTCAAAAAGAATACATTATTACCATAAAAATATGATAAATTGTGCACTTATCAAATACCCCCCCCCACTTAGACTTTTGCTAGTCCTCGAGCAAAATCAAAATCAGTTTAGCACTTAGAATCCTCTCCACAATTGAACATACTCAAAACAAGTTGTAACCATGTGCAAAGCAAATGACACATTTCATGGAAAAGATAATTCAACATGCTTCCGAACGAGTTTCCACACAATGACTATCATAAAAAATCAATTATACAAAACTAGTGGACTCTTTCTCACTGCTTTCCAAACTCTCAACTACATATGGCTCAAGTGTTTCCCTCGATGCTTGCTACAACAATGTTTCACCATAAGTTTGCTTATACACCACATCTCCACCACTTTGAAATATGCACACATAAGGATCAAAAGGTCTTTCATTTTGGTTGTAATGGGGTTTTGGTTTGGGGATAGGATTTTATGGATAATGAGTTTAAGTTCTAAGAAACTCAATTAGAATACCAAGAAATCAAGTGAACGACAAATCAAAGCTCTCAGGAGTAACAATTCCATTCTCCAAACCCTTTTGGTAACTTCTTGAACTATGCCTTGCTATTTTTTTGGAGAGATTTTTTTTTCTTTTCTTTTGTGGCAAGAATATTGCTTTCTTTTGCCAATTCTTTTCTTTTCTTTTCTTTTTTTTCTCTCCCCTTTTTTTTCACACTAGGCATAGAACAAGGTATCAACATTAGCCCCCATATAGTGTAAAACCACAACAACAACACCTGCACACTCATTTTGAGATATATCATTTTGAGTACAAAAACCATAATTTTTTTTCCCTTATTTTGTTTTGAGAACCATTTTTTGGAATAAAACACTCTTTTTCCTTAATGCTCTAATGATTCTTGAAAATGTCAAAATCAAGGAGTTAAAGAATGATGGAATGGGTTCACATTTTACAGTTTACATCAGCTAAATAAGGCTAAAAAGGCTCAAGTGAGTTCACTAAAGTCAAAATGTATGTGGTGGTCAATTTAAGCTGAAAGTGGTTTTAATCCTAGTGCCTTTATCATATCTAAATACATGAACATTTATGTGACCTCGACGTGGTTTGAAGCAAGTTCTAGGAATACAAAGTCATAGAAGCATTTTTCTCTCAAGAAAGAGAATGGAATATTTCATGAATGTTTAGGCTGAAAATCTCACAAGGGTTGTTTAGTCCACTAATTCCATACAAAAAGATTTTCGGCTCTAGTTATTGTAGCAAAAATAAGTTTTCAAGCCTTGAATTTCCTAAAGCATGAAATATGTATTCTTTTTGTACACAATGCCATCGAGGCAAGAGTGGATCAAAAATGAAAAAGAATTCATCAAGGCAAAAAATTTCGAAATCATTTCACTATCTTCACAAAAATCTTATCATCAAACCAAAAATTTTCACAAAGCCTTCCAAAAGCTCATCAAGCAAAAGTAAAAAATTTCCACCAATATCAAACATATCATCCATCAATTTCATCAAGCAGAAGAACGCAACACAATAACTAAACACCACACCCCCACACTTAAAATCCACATTGTCCTCAATGTGCTTTAAACATGCAACTCAAAGATGAAAATTAAAGAGGGAAAAGAAAGAGAACGCCCCTGAGTGCATGTTGCTCGAACAGTCAAGAGGTTGGTGGACGCCGTGACATGTGGCTGGACAGAGGTAGATCTTGCACTTTGTTTGTCAATTGTGATTTGTGTGATTCGTTAGACGTGGGCACGTCTAGTGAAAGTTACAACTCTGTAAATTGGATTCCTTCAAATATAGTTGGATGGTCTGTTAGGCGTGGGCACGCTTAATGGACTGTCCCACAGACTGATTTGAATTACGTGCTAGATGTGGGCACGCTCGAATTAGAAACTTTGATGCATGATTCTGCACAAACCTAATATGAACAACAAATTACCTCAAAATTCAAGTAAACTTAAAAGAAAAAATGAGAGAAGGGTAGAGAGATCATGGGTTGCCTCCCATGCAGCGCCTTTATTTAACGTCTTTGGTTAGACATTATTATGACTCAACTTAAATAAGTTGGACACTCTAAATCCACTTCTTCTACATAGTGCACACAGAGATGGCGTACACCTAGAAAAACTTTGAGGTCCATGAGAGAATTCTTCCTCGAACTTATTTTGTCATGAAAAGCTTTATTCTTATAAGTTCTTGGACTATAGGTGAAGTTTTTATAACCATTGAACTTAGTTTTTTCTTGCACCTAGGAATTACCAAGATATCTCAATTTACATTTGTTGATGCACAATGCCTTGAGGAATTCTGCATAGTGAGGTATTTGTTGGATTGTGTTGACCAATGGAATGTTTGTCACTACTATGCGAACAGTTCCAAGTTTTTATTTCTCCCCTTCCTTCTTTTTGGCAAAGCTCTCTAGAAATGGAGGCTTGGTCATTAACACCTTGTGATGCTCATCTTCAGTTAGTTTGGGCTTGTCGGTTTGCTTTGGGAAATTTCCACCTCTTGTTCTGTTTCACCATGTTGGACGTGCCTATGCTTCGTGCTATTTTTGTCTTTGATTGTTTGCAACTCATTTCCACTGCATTGGACAATAGCACTAGTATTTTGGTTAGAATTATCAATAGATTGGGAAGGTAACTTACCTTGAGATTCCGATCATTAACAGATGACGTCAGTTGACTCATTTGGGACTCTAAATTCTGAATACTCATGTGGGTGCTTTGTTGGAATTGCTTAATGCTTTGTTGGAATTGTTGAGTATTATGTTGAATTTGCTGGATTTGCTGCTGAGTATTCTGTTGAATTTGTTGAGTGTTAGTGATGAGTGTTTTCATCATATCTTCGAGAGAAGTACCTAGTTTGGAGTCAGATTGAGGTAGTGGCCAACTTTGAGATTCGGAAACGTAGCCAAGGCTTGGGTAACCCGTCTATCCTGGGTTGTACATGTTGGAATGGGGATCATATGGTGGTCCAAAAAGTCATCCTACAATGTTGGGCTGCTTGATGGTTTCTTCTTGAAA
>JACGWL010000621.1:0-82594 GCA_034509725.1 Sesamum angolense
TACGTGATTCCGAGGACTCCAAGCAAATCACGTTACTTGGTGTTAGACCGACCCATCAACCGAATCATACCGCAAACTATCGGCCCCCACGACTCGTGAGACAGGGAAATAGAAGCGTAGTCTTTTCGTTCACAATAATAGTGCAGATTTATTTTAGTCCAAACGTGCCACGACTCGTGAGACCACGTGTGGCAAAAATCAGCTTCCTCACTACATTACTGTGGATGGAAGGCATGGAAATTACATCACTTGGCATTTAGTCCTAATCCATCAACCGAATCATAGCACACACTATCGCCCCCCACGACTTGTGAGACAGGGAAATAGGTGTGTATTCACTTCGTTCACAGTAACAGTACAGCTTCATTTCAGTCTAAACGTGCCACGACTCGTGAGACCACGTATGGGTGAAATTGGTTTCCTCACTACATTACTGTGGATTGGATGTATGGAATAATGAGCCATTGTGTTTATTTCCAATTTTAGGGTCTAATATAATTAACTTGGTCCAACCAAGTGAGAGTTCATTTTAGTAGTTTGAACGAGGCCTCATCACAATTAATATCTTGCATGACAATATATCCAATATATAATGCATTTAAATAAAACGCATCGCATGCAAAATAAAAGCCTAGCATGCCCCTGTTGGATGATCACAAGCCCAAAACGTATGCGACCTACTGAGCTCGCAGTGGATCTATGGTCAGTCTAAGGGTAGGCCTACGCTATTACAAGATGTTTAACCTATTAACACATTATGGGCCTTGTAATCTCTCTTTACTTCTTCATTTCCTTCGTGGGCTCCATCCTTCGGGCCTCTTATCCATGGATCTCCGTGGGCCAACCCATGGCCTCCTCCATGGGCCTCCATCGTCTGGGCTTGCTCTTTACAATTATTAAAATAAAGTAAAATCCTCTCCACCTATTCTACTCTCATTACAACTTAAAAAGAAACCCCAATCAACAGTTGGGAGTAGTACATTAATAGGGAGAAAGCAAGCCTTAAACATATTAGGCTAAAACAAAGAGAAAAAGGAAAATAAGAGGCACGCATGCCCCAACCCAACAGAAAATAAACCATATACATGGTCCAATGGGCTTCGTGATCATCCATGTTATTCCAATTAACAAAATAGCACATTTATTTCTAAAATAAACATGCACACAAAATATAATGCAAACCCTGCATTATATTTAAAGACATCCAATATCATGATTTAATTACACATCAAATCTCATAAATTTATCTGTAAAATAATGCAACTTAATAATGGACATAAGTGCAACCCATGCAAAAATTAATTCTTGTTTGAAAACCCATCCAAATTAATTTTAGTAATTTAATCTTGGGAAATACCAAATCTCAACCAAATATTAAATTCACCAAAATTAACTGTTTCAGAAAAAATATGCAGAAAAATCAGAAAAAATCAATAATGAAAAATTCTAAAAAAATCAAAAAAATCAGGTCAGACGGCCAGCCGGGTGCAGCAGGCGCGCGCGCGCGCGCAGGCAGCCTGCCCGCGCGTGCGCGCGCGCCCGCAAGCAGGCCGCAGCACAGCGCGGCCTGCGCGCCTGCCAGACGGCCGGCAGCGTCGGCCGCTGCCCTTTGTTTTTTTTTTTTGATTTTCTGAAACCCTTTGTTTCTGCAATTTCTGAAACAACAAGAAAATTATCAATTTTCATAAATTCCAAATTTCAATAAAAATCTCATGTCCAAAATTAAATGCAAAATAAAACACAAACCCTAGATCTAGATATGCAATTAAAACCCAAAAAATCATGCTTCCAAAGCCGATTAAAAACATGTAAACATGCTGAAACACGTAATACACATTGGATTCTTAGGCCTATACACCGAACTGGGCTCTGATACCACTTGAAGGAAGCGGATCGGCCCGGGAAGCGCGGCGGAAGCGCGAATAATAAAAAAACGGTAAAACAAGCGATAATCAACGAAAATAATTCTGATCAAGGGGTGTTACCCTTAATCTTTCCCGGGCGTTCGGTGTATTAAATATAAAACCATAGGCCAAGAATCACGAGAAAAACAAGGAACGAAAACCATAAATGGAGTTTACCTTTGTCGTTTTTCTCGTACGGCTACAAGCGTTGTCTCCTCTCCATTTTCGTTTCCGGATCCGTCCACGACGAGACCTCGATCTTGAGATCCTCCCAAAAATGACACACCACCACTGAAGGATGTGGAGATTTCGTGCTAGCAAAATCTCCACGGAAGAGATGGAGATCAAAACAATCGCTATGAATTAACGTGTTTTGATCTCGCTTTCGTTTTTCCCTTTTGATCTCTAAGACCAAATGAAAAAATGATATGGAGAACATGGGAGAGAGAGAGAGGCACGAAATTTTGTGAGGTTTTGAGGCTAGTATGTGTTGTGTGTGTGGCTAGTGTTTTAATGAAGGTATATATATGACCTAGTCATACACATACTAGGAGTCCTAACCTAGTTGGGCTCCAAAACAACCATCCTAACACTAGCCCCCTTTATGCACGAAATTTTGCATATTTAATCAGCCAAAAACCTTCCAAAATTGTCCTCATTGACTTAGCCAAGGTCTAACTAAGGCCTTGGGCTTGTATTTAATGAACCGGGCTCGATAGGATCAAGCCCACGTCTTATGGACTTATATTAAATCTAATTTAATCATAAGCCCAACATTAAACTCCTTATCTTTTAATCTAATTAAAAGATCCAAGTCCATGCTCTCTCTTTCAATTTATAAATCCAATTTATAAATTGGACCAAGCCCAATAAAATTAATCTAATTAATTTACTAGCTAACTTGAAATTCTAATTAATCCAAATAATTTAATTTCAAGTTATCCATCCAATGGATTGGTATAAATAAATGATCCAATCATTTATTCTCTCAAAAGATCAATTTAATCCAATTAAATTAATCTAACTCTTCTAGAATTAATTCCAAATTAATTCTATCCCACTATAGTGGTAGGGTGTGACTCTTTTAGGTTCACTCTTCAGCTAGACTTGGGCATGTGTGACCAACACAATTAATTAAATCTAATTTAATTAATTATTTCTGATTATTCCATAACCGGAAATGGCCCGTTACCATGGGTGGTTGTCTAGCAACAGTCCATGGTACTAGAGACTAGGTGAATGTTGGCGTGAACATTTAGGCTACGAATCCATACGAGTACGGTCCTACTGTCAACCGTCTCCTGGTCTTAGTCTAGGGCATGGAATTGGGTGTCGGTTCCCATCCTTGACTAGGCAGCTATGCTTAACACTCGAGATGCGTTTACTCTACTGATCCGATCTAGGAAACCTATCCCTGATCGATCAATCGCTTTGGCCAAAGTCTTTTAGAGTTTAAACCATCTCAAGGTGCATAGGAGAACTCTCTGTCATATAATGACAGGGGACAGATCCTCTCTTGGAATCCACCGTCCTCGCTACATACTCCGAGTGCACTGGATAAGGCTTATGATGACCATGCCTCATGACACAGCCACCGCTCGCCATATCCAAGATACAGTCTTCGTATGCACGTGACTGCCATGATTCCTCAAGTCGAGGACTAATTCTCGTATTATCAGAATCGGGAATCCCAGTCATACCGACCAAGCCTTAAGAGGCTTCCATATGACGATTCTCACGAGTCACTTCAGTCAGTTGACTACCTTGCCAACTAACCCACTAAAACTGCATAGACGAGCTACGTCTCCTGCCGATGAAACACGGCTGCAGTACTTAGTGCAAGTCTCCATAGGACCCTCGATGCCCAATCTCGAGGTCCACGACTTGGAACGTTCCAGACCGACCCTTAGGAGTTGGTTTCATAGCTGCCAAACTTATGCGCAGCCCAACTCCACGGGTTAACCTTTCGATCTGTGGGCATTTCGTTGCGATATTGAAACCCCGTTCAATATCAGTGGTAAGCACAACGAAACATATTGCCATATTGATGATTTCTTACCATATTCATCAATCTAATATTATTTGATAAAGATTGTCGAATGGAAAATAGCCAATCCAATTGGCTTTTGGTCACCCATTCCAACAAGTGGGTTAGTTGGCAAGGTAGTCAACTGACTGAAGTGACTCATAAGAATCATCATATGGAAGCCACTTAAAGCTTGGTTAGTATGACTAGAATTTCCAGGTTCAATAGTACGAGATTCATCATCGGACTTGAGGAATCATGGCAGTCACATGCATACGAAGACTATGAATTAGATATGGCGAGCGGTGGCTGTGTCGTCGGAGTATTGTAGCGAGGATGGTTCAGATTCTAAAAGTGTTTGACCAAAGCAATTGATTGATTAAGGATAGATTTCCAAATCGGAGTAGTAGAGTAAACGCATCTCAAGTGTAAAACATAGTTGCCTAGTCAAGAATGGGAACCGACACCTAATTTCATGCCCTAGACTAAGGTCAGGAGACGGTTGACAGTAGGACCTTACTTGTACGGATTTCGAGCCTAAATGTTCATGCCAACATTCACCTAATCTCTAGTACCATGGACGTTGCTAGACGGCCACCCATGGTAATGGGCGATTTCTGATTATGGGATAATTAGAAATAATTAATTAAATTGGATTTAATTGATTGTGTTGGTCATACACACCCAAGTCTAACTGAGGTGCAACTAAAGAGTCACACCCTACCACTATAGTGGGATGGAATTAATTTGGAATTAATTCTAGAAGAGTCAGATTAATTTAATTGGATTAAATTAATCTTTGGAGAGAATAAATGATTGGATCATTTATTTAGACCAATCCATTGGATGGATTACTTGAAATTTAATTAATTGGATTAATTAGAATTTCAAGTTAGCTAGTAAAATTAATTATATTAATTTTATCGGGTTTGGTCCAATTTATAAATTGGATTTATAAATTGAAAGAGAGAGCATGGGCTTGGATCTTTTAACTAAATTAAAAATAAGGAGTTTAACGTCGGGCTTATCATTACATTAGATTTAATATAAATCCATTAGATGTAGGATTGATTTTTATCGAGTCTAGTGCATTAAATACAAGCCCAAGGTCTTGAATTGGATCTTGACTAAGTCAAGGAGGACAATTTTGGAAGGTTCTTTGGCTGATTTTGGAGGCTAATTTCATGCATAAGGGGTGGCTAGGGTTACAATGGTTGTTTTGGAGCCTAACTAGGTTAGGACTCCTTGTATGTGTATGACTAGGTCATGTATATACCTTCATTAAACCCTAGCCGCAAACACAACACATACTAGCCTCTCCAAACCTAAAGTATTTCATACCTCTCTCTTTCCCTCTCCCATATTCTCTATCTTCAAGATTTTCATTTGGTCTTAGAGATCAAAGAAAATGAAAGAGAGATCGAAATACGTTAACTTGTAGCGATTGTTTTGATCAACATCTCTTCCATGGAGATTTTGCTGGAACGATATTTCCACATCCGTTAGTGGTAGTGTGTCATTCTTGGAAGGGTCACAAGATTGAGATCTCATCGTGGTCAGATCGAGAAACAAAAATGGAGAGGAGACAATGCTTGTAGTCATACGAGAAAAACGATAACGGTAAATTTCTATTTGCATCTTTTTTTTCTTGTTTTAATTCATAGCCTATGTGTTTATCTAATACACCGAACGCCCGGGAAAGATCAAGGGTACACCCCTTGTTCGGGAATTAATTTCGTTAATTATCGCATAATTTATCGTGTTTTCATTTTTACGCGCTTCCGCCGCGCTTTCCGGGCCGATCCGCTTCCTACATTTGTAACGGATTGTGCAATTGCTTTTGTAACGTAATTTTTGAATGGATAAATTTGAACATTGTTACTGGTTTTCGCATATTATTTGTAACGGCCTGTCTAATTATTCCAGTATATGTGTGTTACAAAAGTCGTTATAAATATAGTTATAAAATATAATATTTATCTAATATATTGTACTATTTAGTTTATTTAATTTAATGTTTCTAATATATTTTAATATTTATTTTTGTAAAATTAAATAAAAATTTTTTTTATTAAATTGTGCAATATCATATAAAAACACATAACATAACAAAAAAATAATAAATTCATTATAAAACTACAATTATTGTTTCAAAATTGTATTTTTTTTAAAATTAGAAAAAAATCCTAATCTGAATCGTGGTCCTCTGTGCCGCATATTTGTCGTCGTCGTCGTCGTTGGGTGTGAGGGGATCAGTTGGAGGCTAGGGTGCTAGACGATTCCGCGAGTTCAGATCAATGCTTCTTATATAGCGCTCGATCATTTACATCCAATCATGCAAGTCGGGGCGATGCAGCTATGCTAGTGAGGGCGTTGTAGTAGTGGAGCTGTTGGACTGTGATGGTCCAGCAAATCGGTGGTTGGCCTCGGAGCCGAGCCCGAATGCTCGGCCCCTCTTCTGACTCCCTACTGCTGGCATCCACAACTGCTGTTCGTTCGGGGCCATGGAGCTTGAGATGATGACGGAGGTTCTTCGTTGTTGTTATGTTGTCTTTAACGTTCCTCCAATAACCTCAAGAATATCTCCTGCGAACATGTTAAATAATTAGATTAAAAAAATTAATTTTAAATTCAAAAAATTTATTTAAAAAAATAATGCTTACCACGACCTCCTCTGCCGTCGGATCGCTCACTAGCCGTCCTCCTTCTTGTATACTTTCTCGAACACCTCCATCTGATTGACTGGACGTTCGGATTGAGTCTCATGTTAAAAAATTATTATTAAAAATAATTAGAAATCAGAAAAATAAAATTTAATTATTAATAAAAATTAGTGAACTGACCATCTTGCACTTTTGCGCCCCCAATAGATGATGACTCCCTACGGTAAACGGTCATCGCTGCTTTTGGATTGGTCGCTCGATTGACCGTATTCTTAGCCGATTGCGCCTGGAGTTCTACTCTAGCCCAGAACTCCAGAGCTCGCGCCAGATCTCCTTGGCCAGCCATAGCGATCAGGCCAACTAGTTGCGGGCGTGGACAAACTGCTCCCACAGGAACTTCCCTGCCTACGACTTGATGATCTTGAAGATGCTCTCATCGTCACAGTCCCACCAGTACAACATCTGCAAATTTGACCACATAAAAAAATAATTATTTGACAAAAAAAAAAAAAGTTTCAATTAAAATTAAATAATATTATATTTACCTTCAACTTCTAGAACCAGAATAACTGGTACTCCTATGAGATCTGCGAGATGTTGGACCAGGGATGCAGATAATGCCCTTTGACCACATTATTGGTGGCAATGTAAAAATCGCGGTCGAGCCTAAAAATAACAGGTTGGATATTTAAATCAATAAAAAAATACAAATTAATTGTGTGAATGCTTCTACATAGCTCGCATCCCGAAGACTGATGTAATGCCTTTGGGCCTGTGGCGGAAATAGCGACACTGGTGGTGGTCGTGCATCCCACGGTCGGGCCGGGGCCCGGGTGTAACTTTCACAAATTTTAGTACATAATTGTGAGATTATTTGGTAAAAGTTTAAAAATTTAGTTGATTAGTAAATAAATTATAAGTTGAAATTCAAATATATTAACATTTGAATGGAGTAAATTAGAGCTTATTATAAAATTTGGTGTAAATTATATTAATTAAGAAAATTAGGAAGGATGTAATGAGTATCTTAAAAAATTTTAAATTAAATAAAAAATAATATATATATGTATAGAGAGAGAGAGAGAGAAAGAGACAGAGATAGGGGACGATGATGATCAAAATTCGGCCTTGTGGGCCATTAGCCCACCACCGCCTCACGCAATATATATATATATATATATATATATATATATATATATATATATGTTTATAAATTACATTAACATATGGAAATCCAATTTCTTTCACACACTCACACACACTCGGAGGTTGAACTGTAGGTATGAAAATTATGATTTTTAATTATTATTAATTTCTATAATTATATTATTTGATTAGTGCTTTTACTAAATGTAATTTATATTGACCGATATAATATTTAATCAGAAAATTTTATGAGTTTGGCTATTTAAATTAGTGTCTAATTAAAGATAACATTTAGCCTAAAAATATTATAACTGACTAATTAAATTACTAGATTTACTGGATTTAATAATTACTATAACTAATTTATTCAATTTCATCGGGCCTAATTACCAAATGGATAATTATAAGTATTGGGGTTTTAATTAAAATTTAAAGTAGCGAGAAATTAATAAAAATATTTAGAAATTATATTTAAGAAGTATTAGAAAATTTTATATGGGAAATATTGTATTTATCAAAAGAAAATATGAGATTTTCGTAATAACTCAATTTTGGGATATTATTAAGAATGTTAGTTATATAAATATGAGGGTTTTGCATAAATGAATTTTTATGAGTTGGTTGATAAATTAAATATCTACCTAGGAAGCTAAGAAAGTTTAGTTAGTTAGAAAATAACGGAACGAAGACTTGTATTTTGATAGAAATAAAATATTAAAAAGATTGTTGGAAATTGTATGAATAATATTTAGTATTTTATTTATAAATTATGATGTTCTCGATAATATTAATTATATGCGATATAACTTATTATAGGATTCGGGGATAAAGTAGACGACTGAACAATTGTCTATTTGCTAATTAAAGCGTTGTAAGATTGAGATAAGTAAATAATTAGTATTATCTATATATATTTCCTTTCTTTGTGATAATATTGTTATGTAATTAGTCTATGATTCGTGCTGGAATTGATTTCTATGAAATTATATCAATGGTGGATGATTTACTTGGAGTGATTATGTTGTGAAACTGAAATATGAAAATGCATTGAAATATGCTATTTGTTGAATAATGTGTTGTTAGTGTTGAGATATAGTTTTATGTTACTAGATGCTTACAAATGGCGATGAACGAGGGAGTGGTGAAAATTGAATATAATTGTGATGTGAATACCCCTTGATGTTGTTGAATAGACTATATGGCTAAATGAAAAGAAAAGAGCTATGATACGATGTGAAAAGAGCTATGATGCGAATTGAAAGAGCTGTGATGCGAAATGAAAATAATGAGCCGGCGTGTCAAGGGGATTCACTTAAACATTATATAATGGTAAGATTAAGTTTGTGGAGAAAAACACTATATCAACTTCTGGTAAGCAGATTGGAAGAAGAAGAGTTTAATTAAATTGATTATATTCTATATATTTTGCTTATTTTTCTTGTTTGGACTATACTTGATATACATATATATATAGTGCTGCTTATTTGCTTACTGAGTTGCAGGCTCATTCCTTTGCTAATATTTTTCAAGTATAGATCTTTACTCACCGAGGGATAAATTCAAAACTTGCATTTCAGTCAGGTCGAACTAGTATGCAGTTTTCTCCTTAGTCGGTAGTCAAAAATGAAAATCATGTTCTTGGGGTGTATAAAGTAATAAAATGTAGGTGTGGATGAGAAGTCAATTGCCTTTGTAGTGATTAGGATTACATGTGTGTGTGTATATATATATATATATATATATATATATATACTACATAGGGATTGGATTATGTGCATAATTACATGTATAAATAGAGTTTATTTTAAGTATGATATTTAGGGGATATGTAGTCATAGTGCCGACGGGGGGTGCTACATTTTGTGGTATTAGAGTAGGGATTAGATTCTGTGGGGAGTGTTGATGAACTATGGTATTATATGTACATTGTATATATGACGATAGCAATTCATATAGGCAACATTCCATATAAGATGGAAGCATTGTGTGAACACAATGCTGGCCTAATTGAATCACTAGAATCTGCACTTGATAATACCGAACCATTACAGCATCATGAATGTTTGTTTATGCCCACTAGGGTTGTGTTTGTCAATATAGTAGTAAGCTTTTGCTAGTGGTGGTGTACTTTTGGTAATTGACCCTGATCTACTTGTCATTTTTATCATATGAGTCTGCATTATGAAAATATGTTAGTATTGGATTATTGGGTATGACCTATGTGTATCTATGTTTGTTGGTGGAGTTATACTCGTTAATAAAGTTGTGAGAACTTGTCCTGTAGTAGTGAATGGTGTCACACCATATGTAGATTTTGTTGTGATAAACTTTGAAAATTTTGATGTCATTCTGGGAATGGATTGGTTATCTAGTAAACATGTTTTGGTGGATTGTTACACAAAAGAAGTAGTTGTAGAAGTCAATAGACAAATAAAAACAATAATCGAGGTAAAAGGTAAGTTATATCCAATTATTTAAGTTTGTTGTAGCTGCTTTTTATTTAATTAATAGACATTGTGAGGCATATTCACTTTATGTACATGTACTTTGATGGTTAATCCATGTGTATCTGATGTTTCGATGGTTAGATGATTCCCTCATACTGTTCTAAGAAAATACCTAGGTACCACCGTATTGAGAAATAAATTTTGAAATAAAGATTGTTATTAGGAAAACATCTATTTTGGACGCACCGTACAATTACAAGAACTTTAAAAGCAAATAAAAGAATTATCAAATAAATGATTCATTAGATTGAGTACTTCACTATGGTGAACAGTAATGTTATATATAAAAAAGAACGTTGGTTATATGTGGTTGTGTATTGAGTATACGGATAGATATGCATTATTAATAATTGATGATTTGCTAGACTAGTTGAAGAGAGCTGCAATCTTTTCAAAGATTGATATGAGGTTCACGTATTGGCAATTGAGGATAGTAGAGAAGAATACACCTAGAATAAGTTTTAGTAATGCTACACAGATTAAAAAAATCATGGTACGACGTTCATGATATTGATGGATCAAACATTAATTTTATGAATACCTGGGTCGATTTGTGATAGTTTTATAGATGACATGTTAATATATCAAGGAGTAGGGAAGAATATGAGCAATATTTGAACCAGTGTTGCAGATATTGAAAGAAAAAGAGTTATGCGCTAAGCTAAGTGTGAATTTTGGGTGAATCATATAGTTTTTCTAGGACATGTGAAATCTAGCGATTGTATTATGTCTGACTCTATAAAGGTAAAACCTATCATGAAATTAACAATACTGATTAAAAATAATAATAATTGAAGTACGGAGTTTTTAGGACTAGTTAGGTATTATAGGAGAGATTCATTGAGAGTTTTTCTATAATTCTCGGTCCTTTGATAGAGTTGTTATGAAGAGGGGGTAATATTTTGCGGGATTGAATAATGTCAATGCAGTTTTGGTAAGTTAAAGAAAATATTTACATCAACTCCGATTTTAGTTTTACCATCTTATAGTGGCGGATACATGATGTATACAAACATTTTGAAACAAGGTTTAGGGTGTGAATTAACAGAAAAAAAAAAAAAAAAAAAAGTTGATCTCGCATGCATCTCATCAGTTAAGGATCCAGTAGTTAAAATTATTCTATGTATGATTTGTTGCTAGCAATAATTGTACATGCATTGAATATTGAAAGGCAGCAGTTGCGTGTAAAAATTTAGAGTACGACCATAGAGTTTGAAATATGTTTGATCCATATAGAATTGAATTTGAGACCAATGAGGTGTAATAGAATTATGAATGGGTCATGAGTGTATTATCTATTATCATCTTGAAACGGGAATGTAGTAGCACATGCTTTGAGTAAAAAGATGCATCCTCTTTATTAGAGACGAAACTATTACGGTCCAGATGGATCCTCTTTATTATGAATGTTAGAGAAAATACCAGAGGTAAAAACTTAAATTTTTAAATGAGGATTTATGGAATGATATTGAATAGGAGGCTAATTTGTGTGCATGATATGGAAAGGTTATGTGAGCAAATCTTGGACGTATTGAGCACGAAAAGCTCACATGTGATGCATCCTAGTACCGTGAAAATAAATAAATAAAAATAAAAATTATGTCCAAATCTATGACTTTAATGTTGGTGATGGATGATGAAAAAGAATAAAGTTGAGTTTGCAACTATATGTTTGAATTGTCAGCAAAGAAAGGTGTAGTGGATTAGATAAGAGTTTTAAAAGCTTAAATTATTTTGAGACTTTGGGTTTGGTCAGTGCTAAAATTGTTATAATTCAGCTGGGGCGGCCGACCAGTATATGATTTATTACAATTGAAGTTTGAATCTAGAAATTTTTTCCTTGACTATATTAGTATAGGTCCCTGTGAGGATGTAGAAGTATTAAAAAGTTCGAGTTGAATATGGGATGTCAATCTGATAAAAGTCTTTTGAGATATAGTTGTTGGGTACATGAAAGTGGACTGAAGAGATATGTGTGGTAATGACTATTATGACAAAATTTATGGGATGAATAGGGGATGTTTTAATAACTAAAACATCAAACACAAATAGGTAAACTTCAAACTTTATTTTATACCCACATGAAAATAGAAAATAATTACTATAAACTTTATCATTGGACACCAAGTACCTTAAAAAGGAAAGGATGCTAATTGGATAATTGTGGGTAGACTAACCAAATAAGCTTATTTCTCACCTATGCGACAAGGTGATTCTTTAAATAAATGAGTTGAGTTTTATATTTTAGGAATTGTAACATTGGATGACATGGTTATATATATATATATATATATATATATATATATATTATTTGATAAAGAACTTCGATTTACTTCGTACTTTGGTAAAATTTTGTAAAAGGCATTAGGTGAAAAATTATATCTCATTATAATATTTTCTCCTCAAACTGGTGTAAAATTGAAAAGAATAATTCAAATCTTAGAACATATGGTGAGAACTTGTACGATTGAGTTTGGTAAAATAGGGATGATCACTTACACTATTGAAATTTGCATATAATGATAGTTCCCCATATAAAGCTTTTCATGAAATATCGATGCTTATGTTAGATGTTAGGGGAATAAGACAGCTTAAGGGTACTGAACTGACGCATAAATAATAGATAAAATACAAATTGTTAAGAAGTATTGAAGGCAGTATCAGATTAGTAGACGAGTTACATAATGAAATACAAAATAGAAAGAAAAGTTTCTTTAAGGAATCTCTACGGACAAAAAAAAGATCTTGAGATTTGGTGGGGGGGAACAAAAAAATGAGGCCAAGGTATACTGGCGTATATGAAATTTTGAAAAAGAATTAGATCACTAGTGTGTCATTTAACATTACCAGCAAACTTTTACTAATACATAACAAATTTCATATTTCAATATTACAACAATACCGATCTAATCTTAGTTATGTTGTGCATAAATCAGTAAAAAAAAGTTCAAAAAAATTAATATATGTGGAGGAGCTGGTAGAGATACTGGATAAAAACGTAAAAGAATTTAAGGATAACGAGATAACTATAACGAGAGTAAAGTAGAGTTACTGCTCTGCAAAGTAAACCAATTGGGAGGAAAAGAAAAGTATGAAAAAGAAGTACCTATATTTACTCCTCGAGCATATAAACTATTGAATTTTGGGGATGAAACTTTATTAGGAGGAGAGAATTGTAAATCCACAAATTTTAGTACATAATTGTGGGATTAATTATAAAAATTTAAAAAAAAATAGTTTATTAGTAAATAAATTATAGATTAAAATTCGAATATATCAAAACTTGAACGAAAAATTTTGAGCTTATTTTAAAATTTTGAGTAAATTATATTAATAAAAAAATTAGAAAGGAAGTACATAATGAGTATTTTAAAAAAATTAAATTAAATTAAAAATAATCCAATTTCCTTCCTACACTCACACACACTCGGAGGTTGAACTGTAGGTATGGAAATCATGATTTTTAATTATTATTAATTTGTATAATTATATTATTTGATTAGTTCATTTACTAAATGTAGTTTATATTAACCAATGTAATGTTTAATCGAAAAAATTTATGAGTTTGACTATTTAAATTAGTGTCTAATTGAATATGACATTTAGCTTAAAAATTTATAATAGATTAATTAAATTACTAGATTTATTGTATTTAATAATTACTATAACTAATTTATTCAATTTCATCGGACCTATTGACCAAATGGATAATTATAAGGATTGGGGTTTTAATTAAATTTTATAATAGCGAGAAATTAATAAAAAATTTATAGAAATATTCAGAAATTATATTGAGAAGTATTATAGAATTTTATTTGGGAAATATTGTACTTATTAAAAGAAATATGAGATTTTCATAATAATTCAATTTTGAGATATATTAAGAACAGTAGTTATATAAATATGGGGGTTTGAGTAAATGAGTTTTTATGAGTTGGTTGATAAATTAAATATATACCTAGGAAGCTTAGAAAGTTTAGTTTGTTAAAAATAATGGAACGAAGACTTGTATTTTTATAGAAATAAAATATTAAAAAGATTGTTGGAAATTGTACGAATAATATTTCATATTTTATTTATAAATTACGATATTCTCGATAACATTAACGATATGCGAAATAACTTATTATAGGACTCGTGGATAAAGTAAAGGACTGAACAATTATCTATTTGATAATAAAGCATTGTAAGATCGAAGTAAGTAAATAATTAGTATTAACTATATATATTTCTTTCTTTGCGATAATATTTTTATGTAATTAGTGTGTGATTCGTGTTGGAATTGATTTCTATAAAATTGTATAAATGGTGGAGGATTTAATTGGAATGATTATGTTGTGAAAGTGAAATGTAAAGATGCATTGAAATATTCTATTGTGGAATAAAATGTTGTTAGTATTGGCAAATGGATATGTGTTGAGATATGATTTTATGTTACTTGAAAGGAATCACGTGGATCAGCCTGGGAACACACAAGCGGAAGCGGTAACAATAAAAATTAAACGAATGTAAAATCGTGGTTCCGAGGGGTGTACCCTTGGAGTTCCCGAACGTTTGAGTTAGCATAATAAAAAGGAAACACAAAAATTAACATGAGGCTATGGTGAAGAAAAAGAAACAAGAGGAAGTTAAACTTAAATCGAGTCTTACCTCTTCGATTTCAAGCATTAGTTGTTCTTCTTTGTTCTTTTCATTCACCCGAGGCTCCAAAGTAGGAACCCTCTAATTCGTCCACACCACACTGGAGATGGATCTTTTGATCTCCTTGCTAGAAGAGAACAAAAGAACAAAAATGCTAGAGAGGGAGAGGGGCGGTCGATTGGTTGCTCTAGGTTAAGAGTTTCTTTTTTTGTGTGTTGTGTAATAATTAATTATTTCAAATAATTAATTGCTACATATATATATCTTGTATGGATGTATTAGAATGTGTCTAGGTTCATTCTATCATCCATAAGGTAATATATTCTTTATTCAAAATAAAAAATAACTAGCATGGCACTTTCCAAAAATGAGAATTACTAGTCAAATGTTTCCTTTTCTGGATTTTTCCATGTGCTTTATATAAGGTGTGTTGGCTGATTTTACCTAGTAAAATTCAAGCTCAACTTGATTTTAATTAAATCCAATTTAATAAAATCCACCCAATTAAGCTCAATATGTATTTAATTCAATTAAATACTTAAGCCCAAAATCGTTCTTATAAATTTAATAAGTCCAACTTATTAAATAATAAAAACAAGCCAATATAAATTAATCCCATTAATTTAAACCTGGGCCTTTAATCCAATGGATCTCTCATCTAGCAACTAATCTAATTACTTTCAGAATTAATTTCAAATTAATTCCTCGTTCCTTCCGGTGATTTGTGTGTGACTCTTTAAGTTCACTTTTTAACTAGACTTGGGTTAGTGTCCAATATTGATATTAATTTAACCCAATTTAATTAATAATTCTTGATTAACCCTTTAATCAAGAAAACTTATCACCATGAGTGCCTGTCCAGCAACGATTCATGGCACTAGAGACTAGGTGAATGTCCATGTGAACTTTTAGGTTCTCGAGTGCATACGGGTACGTTCCTTCCATCTACCATCTCCTGACCTAAGTCTAGAGCATGGAATTTGATGTCGGTTCCCATCCTGGTCTAGGTGTCTATGCTAAATACTTGAGACCGTGTTACACCAAATTTTTCGACACAGGAATCTCTTTTTTCTATTCGATCAATGATTGTGGCCACAGCTTCATCAAGCGTGAACGCATCTCCAAGTGCATAGGAGATACCTCTGTCACGTTTTGATAGGGGACCGATCCTCTTCTTCAAACTCACCGTCCTCGCTACATTCTCCGACTGCACTGGACAACGCTTATGATGACCATGTTTGTGATGCGATCACCTCTTGTACATATCAAAAATACAGTCATCGCATGCACATACCTGCCGTGATTCCTCAAGTTTGAGAACTACTCCCGCACTATTAGAGCTGGGGATTCAAATCATACCGACCAAGTCTCCAAGGTTTTCATATGACAATCCCCGCGAGTCAGTTTAGTCGATTCGACACCTAGCCAATCGACCTATTAAGATCGCATTAACGTCCTATATTTGTCGCCGATGAAACGCGGCTACTCATCCAATGAATGCGACTTTTAATGCAAGTCTCCATATGACACTCGATGTCCATTCTCGAGGTCCTCGATTTGGATCATTTCAGAAAGCCGCCTGTGCCTAGGCGGGGGGTTTGGCGGACCCCTACCTGTTTATTACCAAAAAAGAGTTTAAATCATGTACAATGAAAAAACTGGAAACAAGGAGTACTTACTCCCTTTACAAAAAGAGAGAAAATACCTATACTAATCATTGTTCCCACATGTTGTGCTCATTACACCAAAGCCAGCCACAAAAATCTCCTCAAAAAAACTACTGGGCCAAGTCTTGAAACCATCATCACCCTCGGCGAAGGTGAGGGACTCCCTCTCTGTCAAGGCAAAAAATGCCGCGGAGAATACCCGTGATATCATCATGGTGGAGCACCCGAGTCAACTGTAAAGAAGCAGCTTCCTTCGCAAGATGGTCAGCTGCACCATTCGCCTCTCTAAAAACATGTTCAACATCCGCCACGAGCAACTGTTGGAGGCATACACCCAACCCGTGGCAGTTGATTTCATGACCGTCCTCCGATGCGCGGTCCAACTGTTGCATGATTGTCAAAGTGGTCTGTAGGCTTTGTTGTGATGTTCAAAAGAAATGCAAACATACATTATGAGCACCACAAAAAAAATGCCATATAGCGAATACTCATTTTATTCACTAAATGATTACATAGAATCGACATATTGTCAGAATGGATTACATGTATGCCAAGTTGATTGGCTTCCAGGTTATCTAATCTAACAATCTCCCATTTGACTTGAATTCAATCACCAATCAACCTTAAACCCATCTTATGCAGATGCTGAGTATGAGCAATTTGCGACATCACTTAGTAAGTGGATTTGCTGTATTTTCTGATGAGCTTTTTCAGTCCATCCTAACGTCACCTCTGCTCACCATCTCTCTAAGCAGATGGTAGCATCTACGAATGTGTTTGAAATGGTGATGAGATCTCGGTTCTTTTGCTTCTGCTATAGCCCCGTTGTTATCACAAATGATAACTACTGCCTCAGCAATGCTAGGTACCACACCCAACTCTTGTATGTAGTTTTTCATCCAAACTGCTTCCTTAGTTGCTTTCGAAACTGCTATGTATTTAACTTTTGTGGTGGAATCCGTTGTGGTAGCCTGCTTGGGACCCTTCCAAGCAACCACGCCACCATTTAGCTTGAATACAAAACCTAATTGACACTCGGCATACTCGTCATCTAAATGAAAGCTAGCATCAGTATAGCCCTTTAGTATCAATTGTCCACCACCATAGATTAAGAACTTATCTTTAATCCTCTTCACGTACTTGAGTATGGTCTTGACCGCGCTCCAGTGCGTCTCCCGGCACATGCCTAGTATCTGTTCATCACGCTCAAAGTGTACGAGATATGGGGCCTGGTGCACTGGACAACATATTGAATGCTTCTCACGGCTGAAGCATAATATATGTCTGACATCCTCCTAAGTTCCCCATCAGTCTTGGGAGACTGTTTCTAGGACAACTTAATCCTATGCCTCATTGGAAGGAATCCTCATTTTGATTTCTCCATCTTGAATCTCTTCGAGACTTTCTCAATATACGAGGACTGGGTTAATCCTAACATCCTGTAGATCTATCCCTATAGATCTTGATGACAAAGATGTAGGAAGCTTCACCCATATCCTTTATGAAAAATTGAGTGGACAACTACGCTTTGATGTCGCCCAACATCATAACATCATTATCAATGAGCAAGATGTTGTCTACATAAATCACAAGCTACGTAACCGTGCTTCCACTGATCTTCCTGTATACACAAGGATCGTACTCATTCTTGATGAAATCATAATTCCGTATAACTTCATAAAAACGTTTGTTCCAGCTTCGGGAAGCTTGTTTGAGACCATAGATGGACATTTGGAGACGACAGACCTTTTATTTTTCTCCATCGAAAGTGAAACCCTCCGGCTGATCCGTATAGATCTCTTCCTTGACGAACGTTGAGAAATGCCATTTTCACGTCAGTTTGCCATATCTCATAGTCATACCATATTGCTATGGTAAGTAGGATCTGAATGGACTTGGCCATGGCTACGGGCGAATAAGTTTCCTCAAAATTGACCCTAGTCCGTTGAGTATATCCTTTTGCCACCAGCCTAGCCTTGAAGGCAACAACCTCCCTATCAGCTCCGAGCCTATGTTTGTAGACCCATTTACACCCAACAGGTTTGATACCTTTAGGTAGGTCTACGAGGGTCCAAACTGGATTTGAACTCATCGAGTCCATTTCGAATCTCATATCCTCAAGCCACTTATCTGAATCGATGTCTGCATCGCTTCTCTTTTTGTCTTTGGATCACTTATCCAATTACCTGGTCAGTAGCAAGAATCCATACCTGTTAGGTGGTCGCGATTCTCTAGTCGACCAACGGAGGACAGGAACACTATTACTGGAAACCATAAGTTCAAATGATGTTGCATTATTCTACTAAGTTGCCTCACTTGTTTCCTCAAGTAGTTCCTCATCACGTCGGCTATTTATAGGAAAACCCTTTTCCAAGAATACCGCTTTTCTCGTGACAAAGACCTATTGCTCGGACGGATCATAGATGTAGTATCCCGTAGTTTCTCTCGGATATCTAACAAACCAGCACAAATTAGATCTTGAATCTAGTTTGTCTCACCACTAGTCTCTTGATGTATGCGGGGCTACCCCACACTCTCAAGTTTTGTAGGACACAGGCTTGCCATGCCATATCTCATATGGCATCTGGGGCACTATCTTAAAGACGTCATGTTAAGCAACTTGGTTGTCGTCTCAAGAGTGTATCCCTAGAATGATGGGGGCAATTTAGTAAAACTAATCATAGATCGAACCATGTCTACTGAACTTCGATTCCTCCTTTCAACCACGCAATTCAGTTATGGTGTCCCAAGAGGAGTCTACTGAGACAGAATTACATTCTCTCCGCTTCAGTCCGACAGAAAGGTTTTGATTTTACAGCTAGTTTGATTCTTGACTTGAAGCCTGTATTCCTTGAACATTCCAAAGGCCTCAGACTTGTACCTCATTAGGTAAACATAAGCATACCGTGAGTGATCATTAGTAAAGGTTATAAAGTATGAGTATCCTCCTCTAGCCGGAGTATTTAATGGCCCACAAACGACCTTATGGATCAAATCCAATAGACTGCTGACAAGCACGTTGTCCGATAAAAGGCTTCTTGGTCATTTTCCCTTTCAGATAAGATTCGCAAGTTGGTAGGTTATCCAAATCGTCTACCTCTAGACTCTTTGAGACCACCAACTTCGTCATCCTATCCTTAGAGAAATGGCCTAGCCTCGCGTGCCATATCTGTGCGTTGTCATTATTATCTAATTTTCAGTTGTGTTGGGTAGTCATAATCAATTAGACTATTGGAGAATATAAAGATATGGTAATGTACCAAGTAGATGAGAGTTATTATCTATCATCAAATAAAAATCAATTTTTATTAATCGCAAATGCATAACCATCATTGTCTAAAACAGGAATGGAAATAATATTCTTGATCATGCTCGTTATATAACAATAGTTCTTTAATTCAATCCGAATATGATCACTAATGACTAAGTTGAGAGATCCCATAGCTTCTGCAACAACAGCATTCCCATCGCCTAGCCTTAAGATCATCTCGTCCTTACTTAGCTTTCAGTTTCTTTCCAGCACCTGAAAGTTATTACAGATGTGAGCTCGACAGTTGATATCCAATACCCAAGAAGAAGAATTAATTATCATATTCACTTCAATCACAAACATACCTGGGTTGGAAAGGAGTTGTAGGCTCTCTCCTCTTCCAATGCCCATTTCCTTGGCAATGTATGTAGTCATCATTTCCCCTTGACCACTGTGAACTAGCTACCATCCCCTTTCCCTTTTCCCAGTCCCACTAGAGCAGTAGGGGCGCCCACAGCGCTAGCAGTGGCTGCGACGGCCTTTCTCTTTCCCTTCTTCCTCTTCCAGCATCCGGCCCTCTTGTTTTTCACCTTAGAGGTTGAAACCTCTCCTACCAATACGGCCGGCGCAGACTTGTGGGTCGTTGCCTCGTATTGGACCAGGATATTCATTAAATTATTTACGGACTTCTCAAGCCCATTCATGTTGTAGTTAATAATAAACGGGTCGTAGGACGGAGGAAGTGACTATAGGATCACATCTGTGTATGTGTTATTATCAAGCCCAGCTCTGTGATCTTCGAGCTTCTCCACGAGGGATAGTATCTTGATCCCATGACTATGTACAGAGAATCCTTTGGCCATCTTGGTCTCGAAGAATGCTTTTGTAGTTGCATATCTAATATGCTTATCAGGAATCGCGTAAACCTCTTCCTTGCGGAGCATTATCGAGGGAACGTCATCAAGCCTATCATATTACTTTTGGATGTCATTGGTCATCGAAGCCAATATAATATTGCAGACCTTGCGGTTTTCCTCAAGTCATTTTTTGAACGTGACACGCTCCTTAGGCGAGGACCTTTCTGTTGGGGCTGTCAGGAGCGGCTTGTCAAATACATAGTCCTAGTTCTCGAAATCTAGGACAATCCTCAGCTTCCGCATCCAGTCGCTATAATTTATGCCATTAAATTTGTTAGTCACCATTATCATGGTTAAAGGGTTCTTAGACAATTTCTAGAAATAGAAAAAAAACAGAAATCAGTAAATGATCGTAATATTATTGATAAGCTTAAAAACTTTGTCTTTAGTCTTTAACTATCTCACTATTTATACGAAAGCCTATCACTCTCTAGTGGGGTTTTGGGAAATTGTTTCCTAGTAGGCTTGGGATTCACAAGTGCGTTTAACATGTCCCACTTTTACAATTCACATGAGAAAAGCCTTGTCGGAGGTATCTTATACGATTCTCATTCCATGAGATTCCCAAAATCTTTTCCCTCACCTCTTCACATGATTCTGAGGACTCCAAGAAAATTATGTTACTCGGTGTCAGGCCCGACCCATCAACCAAATCACATTTCAGTCGTCCCCTGCCCCCCCACGACTCATGAGACAGGGAATGGTGAACATGTTTCTTTGTTCACAACAATGGTGTAGCTTCTCTTTATTCCAAATGTGCCACGACTCATGAGACCACATTTAGATAGCGGTAGCTTCCTCACCACATTGCTGTGGATGGAAGGCTTGGACAGATTAAAACAATTTTAATTCAAGTCCATTGTGGGCCTAATATTTGGCTAGGTCCAACCAAGTGAGAATTAATATTGAGTTTTGGACCGAGACCTCATCACAATATAACATTGCATGCATAAATATCAAATATTTAAAGTATTAAATAAATAAATCGTATGCAATAAAACCTAGCATACCCCTATTGGATGATCACGAGCCCAACCTATGCGACCCACTAAGCCCGCAGTGAGTTTTAGGATTGTTTAGGGTAGCCCTATATGCTACTACATGAGTGATTTTTTACCCATTAACATGTAAAGGAACCTTGAAAATCCTTCTTTCTTCATGGGTTGTTGTCTCCATGGACTTGCTTTTACATAAAAAAATATAAAACCTCACCAAGAATACTAATCTACTCTCATAACAATTGAAAGAGAAACCCCGATCATAAGTAAATTAAAAAAATAAATAAAATGAGAAAGAGAGAAGAAATAAATAATCACAAGGGCGCACGGACCCACCAACAAAATAAAAAATATACATGTTGTCTAAGGCTCCGTGATCATCCATCAACAATTATCTATCACATAATTCAATTAAACATGCTAAACAAAACACACATGCCATGTATAATGCGATATCCAATATCACAATCAACAATTATATGCTGAAAATACAAGTTTAAAATTTACAATTTAAAATGATGATCATAGCCCATGCATCCAATACACATACATAAACCAAATTAATTTAAGCGATTTAATTCTAAAAAAATCCAATCTATTTCAAAATTAAACCAACAAAAATTGATAAATATTCAGAAATTGTGCATAAATAAGAAAATTCAATTTTTCGAAAGAAACAACGAAAAACAGCCCAGTCGTCGGCCGTCGGCCATCGGCACAACGCGTGCCTGGCTCTGCTAGCTGCACAAGCGCGCGCGCACTACCTGCCTGTGCACGCCCGATTGCTCGCGCAGTATGCGTTGTCGGCCAGCAGTACACTACTACAGTACCCTTTCAAAAAAAAAAAATTCCACACAATAACCTGAAAATAAAAACAAGCATTTACCATAAAAATCCAATTTTTCTAAATACGCAAAAATTGCAAAAATCAAATAAGTTAATTTCCTACATACAATTACTAAAGAATAAGCAATCTAATGGAATGCTTCAAAAGCGATAAAAGTCACGTTATCATGCCCATTCACATAAACCATAGCCTCTACATCGAATCGGGCTCTGATACCACTTGAAAAGAATCGCGTGGATCAACCCGAGAATGCGCAAGCGGAAGTGCTAAACGATAAAATTTAAACAAATGTAGAACCGTGGTTCCAAGGGGTGTACCCTTGGAGTTCCCGGGTGTTCGATGTAGCATAATAAAAATAAAACACAAAATTTAATATGAGGTTGCGGTGAAGAAAAAGAAATGAGAGGAACTGAAACTTAAATCAAGTCTTACGTCTTCGATATCAAGCGTTCATTGTTCTTCTTTGTTGTTTTCCTTCACCCGAGGCTCCAACGTAGGAACCCTCTAACTCATCCACACCACACCGGAGATGAATCTTTTGGTCTCCTTACTAGAAGAGAACAAAATAAGAGAAATGATTGAGAGATAGAGAGGGGCGGACGATTGGTTGCTCTAGGTTAAGAGTGTTATTTTTTTTTTTGTATGTGTTGTGTAACAATTAATTATTACAAATAATTAATTGCTACATATTTATGCCTTGTATGGATGTATTACAATGTGTTTAGGTCCATTCTATCATCCGTAAGGTAATATATTCTTTATTTCAAATAAAGAATGACTAGCATGGCACTTTTCAAAAGTGAGAATTGCTAGTCAAACATTTTCTTTCCAAGATTTTTCCATGCGCTTATTATATGGTGTATTGACCAATTTTACCTAGTAAATTCAAGGCCCACTTGATTTTAATTAAATTCAGTTTAATAAAATCCACCCAATTAAGCCGAATATGTATTTAATCCAATTAAATATTAAGCTCAAAATCGTCCTTATTAATTTAATAAGTCCAACTTATTAAATAATAAAAACAAGACCAATATAAATTAATTCCATTAATTTAATCCTTGGAGCTTCCTTCCAATGGATCTCTCATCTAGCAGGTAATCCAATTACTTGTGGAATTAATTCTGAATTAATTCCTCATTTCTTTTGATGATTTGTGTTTGACTCTTTAGGTTCACCTTTCAACTGGACTTGGGTTAGTGTACAATACTACTATTAATTAAATTCAATTTAATTAGTAATTCTTGATTAATCCTCTAATCAAGAAAACCCATCACCATGGGTGGCCGTCTAGCAACGGTCCATGGAACTAGAGACTAGATGAATGTCCGTGTGAACTTTTAGGCTCTCGAGTCCATACGGGTACGGTCCTTCCTTCTACCGTCTACCGGCCTTAGTTTAGGGCGTGGAATTTGGTGTCGTTTTTCATCATAAACTAGGCGTCTCTGACTAGACATCACATTACACAAAATTATTTGACACAGGAAACTCTTTTTTCTGTTCGACCAATGACTGTGGCCAGAGCTTTATAGAGCGTGAACGCATCTGCAAGTGCATAGGAGATACCTCGTCATGTTTTGACAGGGGACGGATCCTCTTCTTGAAACTCACCGTCCTCGCTACATACTCTGACTGCACTAAACAATCACGTTATGATGACAATGTTTGTGACACGATCACCTCTCGCACAGATCCAAGATACAATCATTGCATGAATGTGACTGCCGTGATTCCTCAAGTGTGAGGACTACTCCCATACTATCGAAGCCAAGGATTCAAGTTATACTGACTAAGCTTCCAAGACTTCTATATGACGATACCCGTGAGTCAGTTCAGTTTATCCGACACCTAGCCAATCTACCCACTAGCTAATTGGTTTACATGTACGCCAATCTAATTGGCTTCCAGATCAGCTATTTTAACATTACTAGCTGCTTAAAAGAATGGTGATATGTGGAAACGAGGGAGTGGTGAATACCCCTTGATGTTATGAATGGCCTATATGGCAAAATAAAAAAAAAAAGGCTATGATGTGATGTCAAAAGAGTTATAATGTGAAATAAAAAGAGATATGATGTGAATCGAAAGAGCTATGGTGCGAAATGAAATTGATGAGCTGGCGTGTTAAGGGGATTTACTTAAACATTATATGATGGTGAGATTGAATTGGTGGAAAAAAATACTATATCACATTCTGGTAAGCAGACTAGAAGAAGACGAGTTTAATTAATTATTTTATTGTGAGTTGGCTATGTTGTGCAATAAAGTTGATTATGTTGGAATTAAATTGATTATACTCTATATATGTTGCTTATTTTTCTTGTTTGGACTATACTTGATATACATATATAGATATTGTTGGTTATTTGCTTATTGAGTTGCAAATTCCTCTGCTAACATTTTTTTCAGGTATAGATGTTTACTCACCGAGGGCTAAATTCAAAACTTGCATTTCAGTCAGGTCGAACCAGTATGCAATTTTCTCCTTAGTCGGTAATCAAAATGGGAATCACATTCTTGTGGTGTATAAAAGTAATAAAATGTGGGCGTCGTGTGAACTAACTATAAAAAAATTATTTTGCGGTGTTTTAGATGTATATATATAATTTTGTGGATGAGGAGTCAATTGTCTTTGTGGTGATGATGGGATTACATGTGTGAGTCAATTGTCTTTGTGGTGATGATGGGATTACATGTGTGTGTGTGTATATATATATACTCCATAGAGACTGGAGTATGTGCATACTTACATGTATAAATAGAGTTTATTTAAGTATGATATTTAGAGGATATGTAGTCATAGTTCCGATAGGGGGTGCTACATAGGGCCTATGAACTGTTGGCCCCCGCCGTAGCTGACCCCACTGCGCTGAAGTCAACAGGAATTAGCTGGGGCTGGGACACAGCCTGCTAAGATTGGGGGGTTGGCGCAGCTTCCGCTGGTTCATCCCAGGGAGGGCTAGGAGGGCCACGACTGCGACCGCGACCGCGACCGCGAATCACGGTCCTGGCCACGACGTCCTCTTCCAGGCGGAGGCGGAACAGTAGTAGTCATTACCTATAATTTAAAAAACTTGTAACATTAAAAACACATAATGTTAATTATTGATAAAATGATAATTTTTTTGTAAATTTCATAAAATGCATATTCCACTAAAATTACATTAAGGTCCTCTAATTTGTATATTATTTCATTTAGGTGCATAATTTTTCTAAAATTTGCATTGTAGTCCATAATTTTTTAATATTATTATAAAATTTATATTTCCCTAAAATTACATTAAGGTCCTCTAACTTCCTAAAAATTTCATTTAGGTGCATAATTTCCCTAAAAATTAGGTTTTATATTTTTATAATTAATTTCATTAATAAAAATTTTTAATTATCATAATTTTCCAAATTTGATTATTACTAATTATCTAGATATTGTAATAATTATCTAATTACTGATAATATTTAATTATCCTAAATTTTTAAATATTAATATTGTAATAATTATATTATTTAGCTAAAAACTCAACAATTTTCAATGGGCATAATTAAAGGGATGCAGTGGCCAATTTTTATGACTAATATACGAAACTCAATTAATTTTAATTAAATTCAATTTAAATAAAATTTACCTAATTAAGCTCGATATGTATTTAATCAAATTAAACACATAAGCCCAAATTGTCTTTATTAATTAATAAGTTCAACTTATTAAATAATAAAGACAAGCCCAATATAAATTAATCCCATCAATTTATCTTTGGGTCTTCCATCCAATGGATCTCTCATTTGCAAGTAATCCAATTACTTACGAAATTAATTCCAAATTAATTTCTCTTCCCTTCTTGGTAATTTGTATGTGACTCTTTAGGTTCATCTCAACTAGACTTGGGCTAGTGTCTAACACTATTATTAATTAAATTCAATTTAATTAATAATTCTGGATCAATCATTCATCAAGAAAACTTGTTATCATGGGTGGCCGTCTAACAACATTCCATGACACTAGAGACTATGTGAATGTTCATGTGAACTTTTAGGCTCTCAAGTCCATATGGGTATGGTTCTTCCATCTACCGCCTCCCGACCTTAGTATAGGGCATGAAATTTGGTATCAGTTTCCATTCTGGACTAGGCATTTATACATTAATACTTGAGATCGCGTCACGGCAAATTTTTCGACATAGGAACCTCTTTTCCTATTCGACCAATGACTGCGGCCACAGGTTTATAGAGCGTGAACGCATCTTTAAGTACATAGGAAATACTTTTATCATGTTTTGACAGGGGACGAATCCTCTTCTTGAAACTCACCGTCTTTACCACATATTCCGGCTGTACTGGATAAGGCTTATGATGACAATGTCCGGGACACGATAACCTCTCACACAGATCTAAGATACAGTCATCGTATGCACGCGATTGTCGTGATTCCTCAAGTCTACAGACTACTCCCGTACTACCGAAGCTTGGCATTCAAGTCATATCAACCAAGCTTCCAAGGCTTCCATATGACAATTTCTACGAGACAGTTTAGTCAATATGAAACCTAGCCAATCGATCCACTAAGATCGCATAGACGTCCCATGTCTGTCGCCAATGAAATACGACACTCATTGAAATGAATGTGACTCTTAATGCAAGTCTCCATAGGACACTTGATGCCCATTCTCAAGGTCCTAGACTGGAAATGTTTCAGACCCAATCCTTGGCAGTTGATTGCATGACTGCCATTCAATGCGCGATCCAATTGTTGCACGGTTGAAGGAAATACTAACATATATAATGAGCACTTTAAAGAAGATGGCATTAGCGAACACTCATTTTCTTCACTGAATAATACTACATAAAATCGAGTTATTGTCAAAAAAGATTACATGTATGCCAATCTAATTGGCTTCTAGGGCACCTATCCTAACAATCTCCCACTTGACCAAAAGCCAATCACCCATCGACCTCAAACCCATCTTATCCAGATGTTAAGTATGAGCAATTTGCGACATCGACTTGGTAAGTGGATTTGTTGTGTTTTTTGCTGAGCTAACTCGGTCCGTCCTGATGTCACCTTTGCCCACCATCTCTCTAAATAGATAGTAGCATCTAAGACTGTGTTTCGAATGGTGATGAGATCTCGGTTCCTTTACTTGTTCTATAGCCCCGTTGTTATCGTAGAAGATGATTGCCGACTCAGCAATGCTAGATACCACACCCAACTTTTCGATGTAGTTTTTCATCCAAACCGCTTACTTAGCTGCTTTTGAAGCTGCTATGTATTTAGCTTCTGTGTGGAATCCCCTATGGTAACCTTCTTGGAACTCTTCCAAGCAACCACACTACCATTTAGCTTGAATACAAAATTCGATTGAGACTTGGCACCATCATCGTCCGATTGGAAGCTAATGTCGCTATAACCTTCCGATGTCAATTCTCCACCACCATACATCAAGAACATATCTTTAGTCCCATTAGCTACTTGAGTATGGTCTTTACGCGTCCCAGTGTGCCTTCCCGGTGCATGCTTGATATCTACTTGTAACGCTCAAAGCGTACGCGGCATCGGGCTTAGTGCACTGGACAACAAGAATGCTTTCTACAGCTGAAGCATAGGGAATATCCGACATTCTCTTAAGCTCCTCATTAGTCTTGGGAGACTGCTTCTTGGACAACTTAATCTCATGCCTCATTGGAAGGAATCCTCATTTTGATTTCTCCATGTTGAATCTCTTCAAGACATTCTCAATGTACGAGGATTGGATTAATCCTAAGGTGCTTCTAGATCTATCCCTGTAGATCTTGATGCCAAGGATGTAGGAAGTCTCACCCATATCCTTCATGGAAAATTGAGTGGACAACCAAGCTTTAATGTTGTCCAGCATCTTGACATCATTACCAATGAGCAAGATGTTGTGTACATAAAGCACTGAATGAATCGGTATGGCCCGGGAACGCGGCGGAATCGTGAAATAAAAGAATTTTAAAACGGTTTCAAAGTGGTGTCCCCTATGAATTCCCGGGCGTTCGGTGTTTTCAAATGCATAATAACAGCAAATAAAAGGTAATTTAAACCGAAATATTACATTTTTCGTTTTGTTACGTAGAACGGCAACAAGCATTATTTTCCTTTATGTTCTTCTTCCGTTCACCTTAGGATCCAAATCAGAATTCCTCTTATTTGTCCACACTACACTTATGGAACCAAATCTAGATCTACTACTAGGTAGATGCTAGATCAAGAAAGAGACAAAATCGTATTACACTATTGATTAGTGTATACGAATTTCTCTTGTTCTTAATTTGAATTCAATTCAAGAAGAACTCAAAATATGGAGAAAATATGATGGAATTTTTGTGCTTTGCTGGTGGTGAAGTCAAGGAGAGTGAGCAAGTAATGTGTGTAGTGTGAAGTATCAAAACTACTAGTTATCTCCAAGATAATTACCATGCACTCACATGCACACTATACACACCACTAAGCCACCATGGCCTCTTATGTGGAGGAGTTAAAACTCCTTCTCAACTTCCTTCAACCTTTAATTTTGATTTTTGACTTGGACTTCAAGTCATGAACCAATTTTGACCGATCTTGGTTAAATCAAATGTCCATGGGTTTCAAATTAATTCAATTAATTTAAAACCTTATAGAAATTAAAAAGTTTATTTAATCTAATTAAATAAACATAAGACCAAAACACTAATTAATTGAACCAATCCATTAATTAAACCTAACCCAATAATTAATCCAATTAATTTAAAGGTATTAATCTCAAAATTAATTAATTCAATTAATTAATTCTTGGGCCATCCATCCAATGAAATTTCCCAAATAAATGATCCAATCATTTATATTCTCCTTGAATTAATTTAATCCAATTAAATTAATTCATTTTTTCTAGAATGAATTCCAAATTAATTCTACCGATTCCATAATGATTTGTGTGTGACTCTTTAGGTTCACCCTCAACTAGACATGGGCATTGTGTCCAACACAAATAATAATTAAATTTGATTTAATTAATTATTTTTAATTAATCATTAATCGAAAACGCCTGTCACCATGGGTGGCCATCTACCAACGATCCATAACACTAGAGACTAGGTGAATGTTCGCGTTAGCATTTAGGCTCCCGAATTCCATACAGGTACGATCCTTCCATCGACCATCTCCCGGCCTTAATCTAGGGTATGGAATTGGGTGTCGGTTCCAATCCTGGACTAGACAACTATGCTGAATACTTGAGATGCGTTTACTTTATTGATCGACATAGGAAACCATTTCCTATTCAACCAATTTCTATGGCCATAGACTTAGAGTTTAAACCATCTCAGAGCTCATAGGAGACATAACTGCCATATACTGACAGGGGACGAATTTTATCTTTGAATCCATCGTCCTCACTACATACTCCGACTATACTGGACAAGGCTTATAATGACCATGTCGAAGTCACAATCATCTCTCGTCAGATCCAAGATATAGCCATCATATGGATGCGACTGCCATAATTCTTCAAGTCTGAGGACTATTCCTGTACTATTGAAGCTGGGAATTTTAGTCATACCGACCAAGCCTCGAAGGCTTCCATATGACGATCCTGCGAGTCAATTCAATCAGTTAACGATCTTGTCAACTAATCCACTAAAATTGCATAGACACCCACGTCTGTCGTTAATGAAACTCAACAGTCATCCAATAAATGCAATACTTAGTGCAAGTCTCTATAGGACCCTCGATGCCTAGTCTCGAGGTCCTCCACTTGGAACATTTTAGACCGACCCTTAGAAGCTGGTTTCATTGCTGTCATCCAATATGCAGCCCAACTACATGGGTATCCAATTGATCAGTGGGTATTTGTTGTGACGTTAAAACACCGTTCAACAAAAATAGTAAGCACAATAAACACACGGCGCCACAGATAAATGCTTACTTCATTCATCAAGATAATATTACATTCATAAAGATTGCTAAATGGTTCCCAAAATTGTCAATTCAATTAGCTTTATGGTCACCTATTCTAACAAGTACAAGGTATGCAATCATGCTCCCACTGATCCTCTTGTATACAGAAGGATCGAACTTGTTTTTGATGAAATCATAGCCCCGTATAAACTTCATCAAAATATGTGTTCCAGCTTTGAAAAACTTGCTTGAGGCCATAGATGGACCTTTGGAGACGACAGACCTTCTGTTCTTCTCCAATGGAAGTGAAACCCTCTTGCTGATCCATGTAGATCTTTTCCTCAACGAAACCGTTAAGAAAGACCGTTTTCACGCTCATTTGCCATATCTCATACCATGTTGCTATGGAAGGCAGGATCCGAATATGACTTGGCCATGGCTATGGGCGAGTAGGTTTCATCAAAATCGATCCCAGGCTGTTGAGTATATCCTTTTGCCACGAGCCTAGCTTTGAAGGCAGTAACCTCCCTGTCAGCTTCAAGCTTACGTTTGTATACCTATTTGCATCCTACAGGCTTAACTCCTTTAGGTGGGTCTACGAGGGTCCAAATATGATTTGAACCCATCGATAAGACATTTTATTATAATAGTTTTTTATTATAAATTTTTACCAGTATATAATAAAAAAACATAAAAATAATATTGATTATGTAAATACATAAACATTAGAATTAAAAGTAATACATTATTTTAAAAAATATTGGTTAATTTTATACAAATTTAAAAATATTTCAGCACATACAATATATAATAATAAATATATAAAATAAGAATAATAATATTAAATGATATATAAATATTAGCATTAAAAAAATATGTATAGATATATTTTTCCTACTAATATTCCATTTATGCTAAAATCTCGATACTTTTAGGTATAAATTGTTTATAAAAGAATAACATAATATATCAGTTGTTTGAAAATATTTAATACATTATAATATTATTATCAAGTTATATGGATTACTTCTAGATATATAGGTAATATAGCACCGTTGGGCTAATAAAGAACAACTTGTTTGTAGCCTAAGTGGTAAAAAGATCAAAAGTTGTTAAATGATTAGGGTTCAAACCACATGAGCAACAAAAAATTTCAACTATTCATGTCCATCCACATCAGTGCCATATTATCAATTTCCTTGCTAGGTGGCAATTTCGGCAGACATGTGGAACGTTCCGGTGAAAATTGCTTGAATATTGAATATAAATCCTGAATTGGACTAAATTTATATCTTTTTGCAAATTAGTGGTAAAAATTTTATATGGTAATACTTAGTGACCAAAATTAATCGAGAACAAAAATAAAGGACCAAAATTTTTTTCCCTAAAATAAATTATGTTTGGGCTTTTAAAAATTGATTGGAATAATTCTATGGAGGCCTTAGCCTTATGAGTTTAATTTAGTTTGAATTACGCCCAATAGGCTATATATATAGCCCTAGTTGGAATATATATATATACACAAGTACATGAGATGTTCTTGTGTGTATATGTATAATGTGTAGACTTATGTATATGATACAAAAGATAACACTTCTCCCCCACTATGATCATCTTGACCACTCTCTTCTCCCTCTCTTTTCTCTCTATTCCCTTGTTCTTTTTTAACTAGTTTCAAGTTAGAGCCAGGTCCTCTTAATCTTGATATACTAAGGCCACATTTACTTTGGGTGATGTGATTAAAATGGGATGTATTAAATTGTGATTACTGTTATGAAAAAATCACATATTATATCAGACTAGAGCCACTAATCACGAACTGATAAAAAATAAAGTAAATAAAAAATGAAGAGTGATTAACCATGATATCATGGTTAATCACCCAAAGTAAACGTGGACAAAGTTAATAGTATAATCAAGATTTTTATACTATATACACCTTACCTCTAGCAAGATTTGGTGTAGACCACCTTGTGGCGTAGTGTGTGTTTGACGTGGATGAGATCTCGTTGGTTTCTCCGTGAGCACACCATTGGAGGAGAAGAGCTTGAACAAAGTCTTCAAATCGAAAAGGTAACCGTTACTTTTTGTTACAATAACCAGTTGTTTTATTTCAAGCTATTTTATGCTTGTTGAGTGTCGAGTGCTAGGGATTAAGGTATTAGCTTTCTTTTGGTTCAGAATTTAAGTATGCTTGTTTTCATGCTTTTGTTGTGATCTAGCCATGTTCTACACCATATCGATTCTTTGAAAGAGGCTCCTAATCCATAAAGCAGGATGACACAACTAGTAAAGTAGTGGCCAACAAGTCATAAAGGCCATAGTTGGAATGCAGAAGGCAAAGCGAATAACAACAACAATGACGTCATCTAAAACAAGTTTGAAATCTGCAAATCATTATAAATAAGGAGCTACAAAGATGGCGATCATCGAGAATTTCTCCAACTCTCTAAAGCATACCCATAAAATTCTCTAAGTGTTTTCTGAATTCAAGTTTTTCTTTAAAAGGGGGGATTTCCCCCAAGAGTTTAATATTTTTTTTTTTAAACCACCTAGAGGTGGGGAGAGCTTTTCGGAGTCTCCAATCCTTCTATATAAAAATATTCAAAAAGTTCAATGGGGAGAGCTACCTCCCTAGAATTTCTAGGAAAACCATAAACAAGGAGTACTACTCCTTACAATATAATCAAAAGTGAAAACAATGATACAACTCCCTTACGGGAAAAAGCACAATAGGTGGAACATAAAATTTGTGGCGAGTCAAAAAGTTCTTGGTATCCCACCACATCATGAATCACACACCACCTGTGAAACGAGTTCATAACACCTGCAAAATAACTGTTGGCTACAATCGCACTAGAACAGCATGAAGTGATAAGACTATGAGGTATCCAAACAAAAAAGGGGAAAACATTTCCTACCACATCACCCATAAAAGATAATTAACATCAAAGCAGTAAAATCACATAATCAGCACAAAAAAGGCTTAGACAAGACAATGAGTATCAACAAAAAACCAGTCAGTATTGAAGTACTCTAATTTCATAAATTAACTGAAGTTAGAGGTACTAATACTTCTGATTCTAATAGCAGGGAAGGAGCAAATATCTATGTAAAATATTTTCAATATTTTTTCAAATAAAATTTAGGGTTCTGTTGAACTTGCCCTAAGGTAGGAAATGGACTATGATGGTGTTGTTTATTGTCGAATGAGCGAGCACCTATGAAATATCTACTGCAGTGATATGATTGGAGGAAGTGCATAAACCCAAGGTCTGAAATACATGATGGCAATAGGATGTCAAACCAACATATGAATTTGTGAAGATTTAATTTTATCTTGAAAACATGTTGGGCTTGACTAAGGATAGGTCGTTGACTATTGAGCTTTTATATTTAAATGGATAAAATTCAATGAAAACATACACTACAAAAAAATTATTTTATTGGAACAATTTTTGTAACGTTATTAATTAGTAATGCTTTTTTTAATTTGCAACGGTTTTTGAAACGGCCTAGCCTACTGCAGCTAAAGTAGTCGTTACAGATTATTTGTAACGGCTTTTGTAATGGCTAACTATGACCGTCACAAATGCTGTCAAATTTAAAAAATAATTTCGGAATTGCCTTTGTAACAGCTTAATTAAATTGAATTTTTAACTGCCTTTGTAACGGCTTGTCAAATTTGTCCAATGTATATGTGTTACAAAAATCGTTACAAATGCAGTTACAAAAATTAATATTAATATGATATATTTTAATATTTATTTTATTTAATTTAATGTTTTTAATATATTTAAATATTTATTTTTGTAAAATTAAATAAAGGATTTTTTTTATTAAATTGTGTAATATCATTTAAAAACACATAATATAACAAAAATAATAATAAATTCATTATAAAAATACAAATATTATTTGAAAAATTTATATTTTTTAAAAAATTAGAAACAAAAATCCTAATCTAAATCGTGGTCCTCTACGGTCGCATGTTCGTTGTTGTTGTCGTCGCCGTTGGGGTGCCAGGGATCAGCTGGAGGTTGGGGGCACTAAACGATCGGGCCAGAACATTATTGTAAAAAATAATTAAAAATCACAAAAATAAAATTTAATTATTAATATTTTTATAAGATTCCTATTTTCCTAAAACTACGTTAAGGCCCTATAATTTCTTAAAAATTGCAATTAGGTGCAAAATTTTTCTAAAAAATTGCAATGTAGTCCATAATTTTATAATATTTTCATAAAATTCTTATTATCATAAAATTAAATTAAGGTCCTCTAATTTCCTAAAAATTGTATTTAGGTGCACAATTTCCCTAAATATTGTGAAAATTTTCTGATTTTTTTTATATTACAGAAATTTAATTAAAACATACAATATATATATATATATATATATATTTATACAATATATATACAATTAATTTAATAATACAACATGCAACATATATCCAATAAAAATTCCATACATCATTTTGGGAATTTTTTTTTTCAAAAGTTGCAGCTTTTTAAAAAAATCTATAATTTTAAAAAATTCCATATATTTTTTAAAATTCCAAAAATTCAAAAAAATTCTAAAATTATTAAAAATTTGGATTTTTTTTATTGAATTACACATTTAAAAAAAAAATCAGTGATTTTAAAAAATTTCCAAATTTTTTAAAAAATTTCTTAAATTTAAAAAAATTCTGAGATTCTTTTAAAATTACAGATAAAAAAAATTAGTTATTTTAATAAATTGGCTATTTTTTTTAAAATTTTCAAAATTGAAAAAAAAATTCAGAAATGCTTCAAAACTTTAATAAAATTACAGAAATTTTATAAAATATCATATTTTTTTAATAATACAGAAATTGCACACTAATTTCATCAATGATTAAACAAATATTATTCACAATAAATTAATCAACAAAATTATACACAAAATAGTTTATATTCACAACAAAATAATTCACAAATATTCAACACCATCCAACAAATAAACCCATCACCCAACATCCTCTCATCACATAAACTCAAAATATACATAAACTTTTAGAATAAAGTAAAAATAAAAAATAAAACTTAATTATGGTGAGGGAGGTGACGGCGGCAACTGGTGGCGGGGGAGAGGGGGTTTTGGAGGAGAAGAGGAGAAAAAGAAAAGAGAGAGGAAGAAGAAGAGGGGAGGGAGGTGTTGGCAGCAACTGGTGGCGGCGATTGATGGTGGGGGAGTGGTGGCGGGGGAGGGGGGGGGGGGGGTTTGAGAGAGAAGAGGAGAAAGAGAAAAGAGAGAGAAAGAGGAAGAAGGGGAGAAAGAAAAAATTTGCAAATGTTGTATATTTATACCTTTATATAATTGAAGAGCACCATTTTAGTATTTTCAATTATTTGGTCTATCAATCTTTTTAATTATTTTATTAATTTCTATTTTCTCTCTCTTTCGATTTCTTCTCAACTTTCCATTTTCTCTATTCTTATCTTCCTTCTCAACTTCCCATCTTCTCTATTCTTAACTACCACATTCTTTTTTATTCTTTAATTTTTTGCAATAATTTTTCATAACTTTCTTATAATTTTTAATTAGTATGTTTATTTAATTAATATACCTTTATTAAGATAATATTATTATTATTATTTTAAATTTAATTTAATTATGCACACACATTTGAGTTTGCTATATGTACTAGTATGGAGTTATAAAATACAAAAGGCCGTTACAAAAGCCGTTACAATTGATTTTGTATAATATAGCCGCACAAAATCCATTTCCAAAAGCCATTACAATATATGAAAACGATGGCGTTTTGGTGTTCATTGTTCCTAAAGCCATTACAAAGAGTTCCAATTTTTTTAATTATTTTTTTAAATTTAAAAAAAAATTATCGTTTAATCGGCAAATGTGTGTTGTGGCACCGTACAATTTATGTTAAACAGTACAATTTATGTTAATAATATAATTAAAATAAATTAAAAAATAAAAATCTTGCATTTGACATTGATATATGTACGCAGTTTGCAATAAATTTGTATATTCATAAATATTAGTATTACATTGATTTAATTGTCATGTTGTAGTGTTTAATTGCATAGGTTAATCAGACCGTTAAAATTATGATTCAACCGTCAGATATGATTACACTTATAAAATATTTTATTCGGTGGAGTTGTAGTCTTATTGAGTATAGGGATTTCGAAATATTGTTCCTAGAAACGCAATAATAATCATTCAACTTGTTATATTTTTCCATCAGGCCATGTGATTTAAAATTATACCATCTGATATGATTTAATGGGCACGTACTTGTATACGTTTAAATTTGGTATGGATCGAATCCCCGAATGTAAAGATATAGTATTTTTTTAATTTAAAATTTTAAAATGGCTCATGTTTTATAACTGCTTTTGCAACGGCCCATGTAATTTACCTTTATAACGGCCTTTGTAACGGTCTTTGTAATTGTCATTCAAATTTAATATTCCCACCATTTTTTGGCATTGATTTCAAAATCTTATTTAGTAACCGCTTTTGTAACAGCCTATTCTAAATAAGTCGTTACAAAATATTTCCTGCCAATTATCCCGCCTTATTTTGTAATGGTCGTTGTAACTGTTTTCATGATAATTTGGCCGTTCCAAACAAATAAATTGAAAAAAAAAATTAATTTTTTTGGAGCGGCTTTTGTAACGATTTTTTGAGGCCGTTGCAAAAATCGCTGCAAATTAGTAACGACCAACAAAATTAGTAACGATTTTAGGCACAATACAAAATTTGTAACGGTCTTAGGCACAGTTATAATCGTTACAAAAAAAAAAAAAAAAAAAAAAAAAAAAAAAGATTTTTTACCACCCAATAATGTCAGCACGTCCGATCTGTTACAAAATGGTTACAAAAGTCATTACAATTGGAACGGCCTACGGCTGTTACAGAAAAGCTGTTATAAATTCAAGCATTTTTTTTAGTAATAATTTTATTTGGAAAATATGTTAAGCTTAACTAAGAACACGTGATTGGAGTATGGAGTGTTTAATATTAAATGGACAAAATGATATTTAGGCTTACGAATTAAAAGTGTTAACAATTGAAAGATCTAGGATTAAAATTATTACATATAGGACTGAAATTAAAAACCCATTCAATTTACATTATTAAAATTGTAATTCACCCTTAAAACGGAGACCTCATTGACATTTTAAGCTCCACAGTAAAAATAAAAATATTGATTTAGGATGAAAATCCCATCTAATTTAATGAGTTTCAGGAAACTAAAACGTCCTTGGTTTCTCTAAGTTTATTCCAGAACATCATAGTTTTGAGAGGGATTGACGTAAGTCATTCAATAAATCGTGCATTAAATATAAAATTCATATAGTATTTACATTTTAAAAAAAACAATTTTATCTGAATATTCAATTAGTAATTTATTGAGTCCAAATGCGACGTAACCCCAAAATTATTATTCCATAAACCACTTAGATATAAGAGAATTTTTGGTGATGTAAAGTATGTGGATTTGACATTACCAATATGCCCTCCTCATTTTTGAGCAAAACAAATCCCACAACATACAATTTGCACTTGGGTCCCTCATATTTCCATATTTCCAATTTCAGTACAACATGTATATATCAACTCGGTCCTTGCTCTTCTCCGATCCCAAAATATCCAAACCGGGCCAGTTCAGTCCAGCCACTCCAAAAACCCGAGTCGAATGCTAACTCTTTCGACAATGCATGTTGAATTACAGTTCTACCCTTACGGGCACATTCGATTCACAATCATCAGCTCAGCCCTGACCCCAACGGTTGAAGTACATGACTTGGCGGAGAGACTCCTCCGCCGGCTTCATTTGCTCATCTCCGCCGCCGATGAGGAACCCTCCGAGCTCGGGCTTCATGATGGCGGAGAATGGTCGGAGACTCTCCGCGTCCGGGCCGTGGCCCCGGATGTTGCGGGGAAGAAGTGCTTCTTCCCGTGTGTCACGGGCCATCTCTTTTGTCTCGCAGCGGAATATATTTTTCGCCCGTGCGGCGTCTCGGGTATCACCCAACCCTCGACCAGCCTTCGCACATCTCAGAGTTTACCGACTCTCCGTCTCGTGTCTTCGACACTGAAGCTCGCTAGCACGACACCTGAACGCATCCCTGCGCGGCACCGTGTGCCCTTGCGCTCGCCTATCCAAAATGCCCATGTTCGCCGAGGCTCTCAGCCCGCACGCCTTAGCGTCTCTTTGCGGCCTGCCCCGACTAGCTAGTCTGCCGCCATGCGTCTCGCCCACATTCTCGGAACCTACCGACGTATCCCTCGATGGCAAGGAGCATCCTCGCCCCGCCTCGGTATTACGGCGCTCCGCATGCGCCCGCAACGCCCATCTCATGTCCCATGCTCACTCGGCGCATCCTCGGCCCATGCATTCGTCATGGCCGTCTTCTATGCCTCGGCCGAGTAGGACCGCATCTTAAGTCCGTGGCCCATCCGATATGCCGACATCTCACAATGATCCCACACGGCATGCTCGGCATGCCTACTTGCCCTTCGGCACGGCTTCACAATTTTCCCGCAATGCGGCGTCGCCCCACGACCGCACATCTTAGCCAACGGACCCCCGTGGACGGCTAGAACCCGATAGCGCATGCCACGAGTTGGATCACGAGGTCTTGGAGTGCTTGCCTCGATCACCCAATCGCACGGGAGGTGTTGCCCCTGATTTCCCGCGGCCCGCGGGGCAACCTTGCGCGTTGCTTGTAACCTCTCGGCCGACTCTGTGCCCAACGTAGACCGTCCTGGCCCTACGCCGCCCGTAAGGTTCCCATGCCCTCCGTGTACTCTAAACACTCCTCTGAGATGCCTAGAGTAGGCTCTTGGAGGCCCCCATCTTGCCCCCAAGAAATGCTCATTTAGTGCCGACGCTGCCGTCGTGCACGGGGAGGGCTGGCTGGAGCTCACCACTCATGCCCCCCTTATAATAGGCTTAAAAACATTTTCTCTTGTTCCAGCAGTAGACATTGAAAGGGCCGAGGAACGCACATTTTTCGTAACTCCCTCGACCGACGTCCAAATCACGTGCTGCTTGAACCGCTGCGTAGCCTACGACTTATACATCATAACTCCAGAGTTTTAGCCCCATCCAATCATCCATTGAAGAGGAATTGCCCACGCAATATTCTGAAAACTCGTTCTCGCCACTGCTCTGGCAGGCTCCAAACATCGTCGTCGTTTCCTACCCAAACGGAACCGTCTAACTCTGAAACTTCTTGGAGGTGTAGCCCACACACCTAGATACTCGCCATTGAAACAGTTTTGCAAATCTCTAAAGATAAAGCACTCTGCTTCACACATTTGTCTCCTGCTCGCGCGCAGGGTGGCGCCTGATCGTCGCCCTTATATCTCCATGCCCAAACGTCCTCGGAATGACTTCATATTTGGCGGATAGCATCCTCACAGATTGAGGAAGTTCCCATTGAAACAGTTTTGCAATCCCCAATCATTAAGTGTTTCTGCTCGAAGACCGTTTGCGCACCTGCGTGCCGGCCGGCATCCCCTAGCCGCCCGCACGTCCTCCACAAGTCACTGCCGACCGTCTTAGCCCAAGGTGCGGCAGGTGACATTCTCCCCCACTCAATCTGTTGACGTCCTCGTCAACTCATACACAAAGGATTGAGGTGTATGCAGTGCCCAATACTCATCTCTAGTATCACGCGACACCAGACCGACCTCCCGCTCTTTCGAGCGCTTCTGCCGTGAAGTGCCCCTTCAGCACGACACGTTTTCTCTTCCCAGAAACGGTGCCTCTGCTGCACCCCATTGGGTCATTTCACTCACTCGGAAGTCCGTGTACTCTGCCGACACCCTCTTCCCAAATAGGTGGTCTGCTCCCCTACAAAGTCTAGTGCCTCTGATGCACTCAATTCAACACGAAAACTCGAGGCGGAAGTCTGTGCCGTTCGCTGCACTCTCTTCCTCAAACGGTGGGTAGCTCTCCACGCAAAGTGCCTCAATGCACTACATTTCTCATTATCTGCTCAAGTTGGAAGTCTGTGTACTCCTCTACACTCTCTTCCCAGTTGTCGCTCACTGATTGGGAAGTCTGTGTACTCCTCTACACTCTCTTCCCAGTTGTCGCTCAGTGATTCGGAAGTCTGTGTACTCCTCTACACTCTCTTCCTCAAATGTTGCTCAATTGATTCGGAAGCCTGTGTACGCATCTACACTCTCTTCCTCAAATGTTGCTCGATTGGTTTGCCCCCACAGGTCGTGTCTCAACACACCTAATTACAACTCTGATAACGCAGGTTGGAAGTCTGTGCCTGTCTCTGCACTCTCTTCACAACTTTCTCAGATGGTGGGTAGCAAACTGTGCCCCGAATTCTGTCAAGTGCGCTTTTGAACTCTGATGTCCCTCAAGACAATGCCTCAAATACACCCGAATTGATCTGGAACGACTGAAGTGTGGAGTCTGTGTGCACGCTTCACACTCTCTCCCCCACTCAAGATGTTGCCGTCCTCGGCAACTCACAACCCGCCTCTGCAGTAATCACACTCAACCAACTCGAAAGCACGTGGGCCTGATGCCCAAACCGCCGGAACCACGCCGCTCGTGGACCGAACGTCTCTCCAAAGAGTCCTCACGACTTTTCGCACGAAAAAGGGACAAAATGATAGATTTAATCCCAGACCAAACCGGCCGAATTAGGACTCGCTCCCTAATCCGACCGCACCATGCCTCTCATGGTGTTCATGGAGCCTGATGCTCCCCTCATTTCTCCCACACGGTAGTCCCTCTCGGAAATCCCTAGACCAAAGAGCCCATATATGGTGTCGGAATCCCCTCGAAGAACATTCACAATTCGGCTCAACGTTGCTCCTGATGAGCAATCACCACAGCTTAGTGGGCTGCTCCCACTCAAGCATCAAAATAGTTGCCGCTTTTCTCATAACGGATGCTTATGCCCACTGGTGCTTGAAGCGTGCCGTCTTTCCTCTAGATGCACCCTCATCTTACCACGTAGCACTTCATCCCACAATTCTGCTCGGCCAAACACTGTTGTTCGGACCCCATATGCTGACAACTGCCCACAAAACGAAGGAAGGGGTCTCAACGTCCACTCCTCGCAACCCCAAGGGTGGCTTGTTCAAAGCACCTCGCGTGCAACTATGCTTAAGCACCTCGACAATCTGCTCGTCCTTCCCCAACGGAAGGTTTCTCCTTCACAACTGAGAAGGTGGCCCTTCATCCACCACTCTCAACACAAAGGTGGCATCTCGCACACCAAAGGCCTCACTCGCCTTGATCACCTCCTGACTTGCGGCCGCTCCGCACACATGGTTGCTTATCTCGCAATCGTGGCTCTCGCAGTCCACCCGACGCATCGCCATGTCCCCCTCTCACTTAGGGAAGCCAAGATGTATTCTGAAATTCTGTCCAAAAAAATTTTCGGAACACGGTTGACAGCTCGCCCAACATATCTGTGACGCTCGCACCACGTATCTGTGTCGCTCACACAACTGCTAACCAACAACGAAGTTGGACCGTGGCCGCTTGCTCTTTGAAGCAGCCCAAACGCACACAAAAGGACTCTACCCGACGTAATCTCTGCCGTAGACGTCCCCCAAAACCATACCGTCTCACAATCGGCTCACTGAAGCATTTTAAAGCCCAAAGCAACAAGCCTACACAACTGTGCCGTGATCTCGGTCTGATTCTGTCTCAACTGACGGTCTCAACCCACCTCTACCTGACGTAGAGCGCATGTGCCAATCCAGGTCTTCAACTGGGCACAATTCTCTTTCAATCGAGAGCCCGGGATTATCCGGGCTCTGATACCAACTGTCACGGGCCATCTCTTTTGTCTCACAGCGGAATATATTTTTCACCCGTGCGGCGTCTCGGGTATCACCCAACCCTCGACCAGCCTTCGCACATCTCAGAGTTTACCGACTCTCCGTCTCATGTCTTCGACACTGAAGCTCGCTAGCACGACACCTGAACGCATCCCTACGCGGCACCGTGTGCCCTTGCGCTCGCCTATCCAAAATGCCCATGTTCGCCGAGGCTCTCGGCCCGCACGCCTTAGCGTCTCTTTGCGGCCGGCCCCGACTAGCTAGTCTGCCGCCATGCGTCTCGCCCACAATCTCGGAACCTGCCGACGTATCCCTCGATAGCAAGGACCATCCTCGCCCCGCCTTGGCATTACGGCGCTCCGCATGCGCCCGCAACGCCCATCTCATGACCCATGCTCACTCGGCGCATCCTCGGCCCATGCCTTCGTCATGGCCGTCTTCTATGCCTCGGCCGAGTAGGACCGCATCTTAAGTCCGTGGCCCATCCGATATGCCGACATCTCACAATGATCCCGCACGGCATGCTTGGCATGCCTACTTGCCCTTCGGCACGGCTTCACAATTTTCCCGCAATGCGGCGTCGCCCCACGACCGCACATCTTAGCCAACGGACGCCCGTGGACGGCTAGAACCCGATAGCGCATACCACGAGTTGGATCACGAGGTCTTGGAGTGCTTGCCTCGATCACCCAATCGCACGGGAGGTGTTGCCCCGGATTTCCCGCAGCCCGCGGGGCAACCTTGCGCGTCGCTTGTAACCTCCCGGCCGACTCTGTGCCCAACGTAGACCGTCCTGGCCCTAAGCCGCCCGTAAGGTTCCCATGCCCTCCGGGTACTCTAAACACTCCTCTGAGATGCCTAGAGTAGGCTCTTGGAGGCCCCCATCTTGCCCCCAAGAAATGCTCATTTAGTGCCGACGCTGCCGACCGACGCTGCCGTCATGCACGGGGAGGGCTGGCTGGAGCTCACCACTCATGCCCCCCTTATAATCGGCTTAAAAACATTTTCCCTTGTTCCAGCAGTAGACATTGAAAGGGCCGAGGAACGCACATTTTTCGTAACTCCCTCGACCGACGTCCAAATCACGTGCCGCTTGAACCGCTGCGTAGCCTACGACTTATACATCATAACTCCAGAGTTTCAGCCCCATCCAATCATCCATTGAAGAGGAATTGCCCACGCAATATTCTGAAAACTCGTTCTCGCCACTGCTCTGGCAGGCTCCAAACATCGTCGTCGTTTCCTACCCAAACGGAACCGTCTAACTCTGAAACTTCTTGGAGGTGTAGCCCACACACCTAGATACTCGCCATTGAAACAGTTTTGCAAATCTCCAAAGATAAAACACTCTGCTTCACACATTTGTCTCCTGCTCGCGAGCAGGGTGGCGCCTGATCGTCGCCCTTATATCTCCATGCCCAAACGTCCTCGGATTGACTTCATATTTGGCGGATAGCATCCTCACACATTGAGGAAGTTCCCATTGAAACAGTTTTGCAATCCCCAATCATTAAGTGTTTCTGCTCGAAGACCGTTTGCGCACCTGCGTGCCGGCCGGCATCCCCTGGCCGCCCGCACGTCCTCCACAAGTCACTGCCGACCGTCTTAGCCCAAGGTGCGGTGGTTGAGGGATTTTAGAGCCGACTTCAGCTTCTGCCCTTGATCGGAGTGGCTGTTCACCACTGCTACGCTGGTCGCCATCCATAGTCTGTTCATGCACCTCATTCTTCCTCTTTCTCTTCCTTTTATCCTCCGCCCAGACTTGTTCTACTGGAGAATGCGCTGAGGAAGACAATTTATAGAGTTCTCTCGAGCTAAAAATGGAAAATCGGCCATTTTAGTATTTATTTTATTTAGGAGTAATTATACTCTCCTCTCATAAAATTTTAATTTGGTGTAATTGCATGTAATAATTTTATAATTTAAAAAACTATGTTTAATATTTTTGAAGTATAAAAATTATATTTAATATTTTTAAAGTTCATTTATGTCTAATAAATAACTACTCAATTAATCATAATTTTTCAAATTTATTGATATTAATAAAAAATTTAAAAAAAAGTCATATTTACCTCCAAATTATTTAATACTAATTTATTAGTTTTCTATAATTATATTATATTTATACGTCTTCAAGCGTTAATGAGTGAGGAGGTATATTTTCACTGTTATAAGGATAATTTAATCGATAAAAAATTATTTAATTTGTAATAAATTCGTAATAAGTCAATTACGAATAAATAAGAAGTTTTATTCATTTTCTTTGTTAGTTCATATAACCAAATTTAATAAATTTTGATTAATTAAGGGATGCATTTATTAGACAGAAACAAAAGCTAGAAATACTAAATATAATTTTTTAAATCATAGAGATATAACTACACCAAACCTGAGATGGTAATTATCGTTCTTATTTATTAATCAAAGCCTTCTTTCTAAATTTCTATAACAAAAACCAACATTAACGATTAGAATATTATCTTTTGATTTTCTTACAATATGATTATTAATAACAAATGATCTAGTTGTTTCAACAACTTAGTGATAAATATATACTAATTACGTTTTATCGTCACTGAGACATGTATTATAATTATTTATTTAAGAGAATTAGGCTCAATTATTTATTAGTGACATTATTTGTTTATAAAATAATGAAAAAAAAATTAACTTTATTGCTTAAATATAATTATTATTAATTTGGAGAGGACACGTAGCACATGGAGGACAGGTGCAAGCATATGTGAAGAAGAAGGCACATTGGCAGACTCATCCCCGAGCAACCAATTGGCACCCAACATGCGCTCCTCTATTTCTATTGGTACAGTGGTGTTTTGTTGTTCACCAATCAACGGCTATGTAACATACGGCAAAATCTCTATAAATTAATAATTTTGGTATCATAAAATTTTATTAATTTAGAGAGATATTAATATCGATAAATTAATATTTTATTAATTAAAAGAGAGACTTTTTAAATTCATCAAATTTAGTACATATGTATTGAAAATAAATGAATTCATATATGTTTCACTGATTATATTCATGCATCAACCAATTTTTTGTATATAATTAATTAAATATATTCATGTATAATATTAATTTATTGTATACAATTAACTATTATATTCATGGACGCATGTGTCAATTCATTGAAATTACTTAAATATACATGTTTACATTAATTCGTTGCACTTAAATAACTATTATAGCCAATTAAATATATTCATGCATGATGAATGAAACATATACTATATAAATCTCAATATGGAAATAAAATAATTCATAATACCAGACCATGTATTCTCATCTAAAAGGCATCGCAAAATCATCTATGAATGATCAAATGCGTAAAGCATTATGTGAATTATTAATTTAGAGTTTTAATGGGACCTAATATTTATAAAGGAATTTTCTGAAAATTTATTATCTTATTATCTTATCGAATTTGATGATTTTTTGCAAAGGCCCAAGTCGGGACCGGAAGATTTTATTATTTTAGAAAGTTAATTTATAGAATATTAATTTATAGAGGTTTTACTGTAACTAGAAAGGAGGGACCGCGCAAGGCGCGGTACATTATGCCCGTAAGAATTTAATGAAAATTTATTATCTCTTAATTAATAGTTATAATAGTGAATAATATAATAGGTTAATTATATTTTTTTCATTCGAATTTTCACTGTTTTTATATTTTGATATCTAAATTTGTTTTTATGTTAGTTTACCATCTTAACTTTGTGAAATTATGAACTTCACCATTTATAACTATTTTTTAATCAAGTTTTTGGATTAAAAAAACATCACATATCACATGCACTGTATATATAATATTTAAGGGTTTTGTGATGTAATAGTTCTCACATATACATAGCATGTGATGTTTTTCCGACAGAAAAATCAACAAAAAAAGGTTAGATATGGCAAAGTGCAAATTTTCCAAAGTTGAAATAATAAGTTAATACAAAAAAATTTCGATGGCAATGTGTAACAACGGGCATAGTTTGATGGCAATATAATTTATTCTAATATAATATACGAATTCAAGAGAATTTGTTGTTATAGAATATCAATCCATGAGAATAAAATATTTCATATTGTCAGCTAATTGACGTAAGAAAATACAAACAAGGATAAAAAAATTAAAAAAAAGAGCAACTATTTATCTTTTACCTACTCTATTACAAAATATTATGTTAGGAAATGTTTCTTTCACTTGGAGTTTTATTTTAAGCCTACTTGAACATATGTCATAATTTGATCCAGTTTTAATCAAAAACGAATGTCATTTACATATTTCATAATGAAAGCTTATATTTATATATATAGAAAACTATTTTCACCGCAATATACGTTTAGATTCATGTAGCATGAAATAAGTTTAGTGGGGAAATTCACCTGCAAAAAAAATTATTCCATGATCATAAACATTGTTCGTTGCTATTCTTCTGTGACTAACTACTAAACAAATATAATGAAAATTTAAATGCAATCTTCTTTTGGAAATGTAACCCAGTTAGTGAAAGTGATAGGACCCAGATAATTTTATCTTTACATTCCTAAGCACATCATGTAACCCCTGACGGATTAACAATACTATAATTAATGATTAACTAAGTTATGCATTCAAGAGAATACCTAAAAGAGACGAGACATCGCTAATGCCTCTTGACACATTGTTGCTTGTAAAAATGTGATTTAATTCTAGGGTAAAATACATATTACCCCCTGTGATACCCAAAATGTTCAAATAAGCCCCTATGATAAAAAAAAATATCATATAACTCCCTGTAAAATTTAAAAAGGTGCATATTGCCCCCTAACTCGCGCCCCCCATTGTCTATTATTGTTTTCTCCAACATCCGACGACCTCTCGACGTGTGCTTTCCACCGTTGGAAAGCCGGTCCAAGAATGATCATTTTGACACCCCACCCACCGCTAATCTCTCGTTCGTCGGTGAGTTATCTTTATTTTTTCATTTTATATTTTTTATGTTTCTTTATATATATATACATATAACTAAATTATATTTTCTTATATCATAACTTTAAAATATGTATAATTTGAATACAGGGGTGATTTGATAATTTATGGGCAAAATATACATATTTAGTCGCGATTTTGAGAACATGAAATTTTACAGGGGTTAATCTGCACCTTTTTAAATTTTACAGGGAGTTATATGATATTTTTTTTATTACAGGAGCTTATTTGAACATTCGGAATATCACAGGGGGGAAATATGAATTTTACCCTTTAATTATATACTAAATATTTTGAGATATATTTTAGAATTATGTGCTTTCCATAAAACATAGAGTATATATACAACAATAAAATGAAAATCAAATGAAAATCTCAAAAAAATATGTTTAGCATTACTACCATCAGTAGTTATTCCCCTTGGCATTACTATGAGGATGTTGTCTTGATAGCACAAACAGAAGAAGAGCTCAATTCAGCAGCTCGGAAGATGACAGAAACAAGATTTAGTTGTGGTAGTGCTGACAACATCACCTGCATTGTCGTAAAGTTTCACTATGAGAGAGGGGAACCTGAGCAAACCCAGCAACATGTCAGAGGCAGTGCCGAACCCTCGGAAACTCAGTAGAGTAACAAACCAAATGCTGAGGAATCCCAACAAAAAACCCAAAGCAAATCCATAAGAGTCCTAACACTGTTGATGAATTTATCGACACTTAATTTGCACATGCAAACTGAGTAATAACATTGCATGAGTTGAGGGGGTTGTGATTTATTCATTCATTGGTTCGTATCTTAAAGCTGTCTTGCAATTTATAACGCCAGTGTGGTCGTATGTTGAATACCGAAAAGGTGTTTTTTTAGGCCAATTAAATGAAGATTTGTTGGTATTGTTGTTCTTTTGCTCTTCTTTTAAAAATTAGTATTTCCCATGCTCATAAAGGTCTCCAAGTTTTCAGTTCATGTCATGCACTTTCTTGTTTTATCTTTGGAAAACCTACGATTCTATTGAAAGTAATCCAAGAAGATAAAAACTCAAGACCAAAAGAATAATAGACTACAAAGAGTAAGCATCACAAGGCTTATCTCAAGAAGTAAAGATTATTGAACGAAATTTCTAAGTGATTAAAGAATTATACTATAAAGATAATTGCGCTCATTTGAACTGTATACAAATTATAATAATAAAAACAATAAAAATAGATTACTTATCTATGCCAACATATATAAAGTGCATATTGACAGACCTAAATAATATAAGAAAGAATGCTTCTCTAGACCGACATATATAAATATAGATATTGAGATACATGCTCGTAGAAAAAGGAAAATTATAAAGAAATGAAGTCATGTTGATTATATTTATGCGTACAAAAGAAAATCAACTTGGACAACTAAAGAAATTAATTTACAAATAGCACGATAGCTTTAAAGCAAAAAACCACTACCAACAATAACATCTCACTCAATTTCACGATAATCACCAAGAGAGAAATCAAAATTAGGATTCTAACAATAAATCATTTTATATAAATTCTTGTTCATCGTAAAAAATCATAACTAATAAAAACACATACATGTAGAGATCCTTGAACAATAAAATTTTATTTAAATGCACAACTAATATCTTCAAAACAAGCATATATACACAAAAAACAAGTTTTTTAATGAAATTTCAATAAATAAAATTAACTAAAGAATTCAATTACGGGACATAAACTAAGAAAAAAGAGAAGAAAAACCACAACGACAAACCTTGATAACAAGAAGATAATTAGAGATTGTTCTAGCAATCCTAAGCTTTAGTAGATACTGCACGTTAAAGAAACAATAAATTAATAAAATGAATGTAAAAATTAACTGGAATGAGCATTAAACATAATATTAAGAAATCTTTTTCGTGTGAGATAAATATACAAAACTCAAGAGAAGAAATCCACGGCATTAACTACATAAGGGATGTGGAAGTAATGAAAACTAACGCCTAATTGTATCTCATTCTCCCATTGTTAAGACTATAACCCTTCTCTAATATTATGATGTTTGACCAATGTTGTCCAGATACATAACATTTTATAAAGAACAATTATTTTGACCAGCTAAATTCAACGTTTTGTCAATCATCATATTTAGATTAAAACATATATTCTAAGTGTAACGAAATCACACAGTATATAAAGACTTAAATGCATAGAAGTGGAACACTGAGGAGGCATCCATTCTCTACATCAACATTACAACATCCAAGCAACGCACGACAATATATTTAAAATGCAATCTTAAACATGACAAAAACAGAAGGCAAGCTTGCCTAAGCCATCAAGCATAAAACATAATCAACTCGAACTATATGCAACAATATTTCATGATATTGCTTTATACAAAAATAATAACATTAAATGTAAATACAAACTCATATAACTGGTGAAATGATAGAAGATATTGAAAAGAAACTATCTTCAGGGCGAAACTTCCTAAATCATTTCAAGTTGCATATAAGAAAACACAGGTAAAATATTTTTGGATCACATCAAGTGACAATAGAAACCATGCTAACCAATGAACTGATATTACACAAAAGTTAAACTTACAACATAAAGGAAGCAGAAATCAAATACTCCAAGAATTAATGTTATGCCAAAAAGGATCCAACCCCTGTATCATTCAGGCGAGGATTTCTACCAAAAATTAACATAAAACTTTCACCCTTATCACCGCAATGCATCTATTCACCCCACCCCACCCAATTTTGTCAATTCCACAAATTCTATTTTTCATGTAATTCCTTATAGATATATGAAATCAAAGAAAGAGAAACGAAATAAAGAAAAATCATTTACAGAGTAGTGCTCTTGGAGGATGACAAAAACCCGACAAAACTTTTCAAGATATTGCCACATTAACTTGGATCCTGTAAATAACTCATCTCATACCATATACCTGTACAAACAATTCATTCAAAAAACAACATGTGTTCAAAAAGCATCCAACACAATCTTGGATTCAAACTTCACTTACAAGAAGACAGTTGTCAAGCACAAAAAATTGACAAGAAGTAGAGCTCACACTTAACCACAGTGTAACTTGAAATCTAAAAATACATATCAGGATTTATATCAAGACCCACAACCCAGAACCGAAGTTCTATTTGGTAAAGTGATACACTCAATCAGTAAAATCTACAAATCTTCCAATAAAGATTAACTACACTTATCCTAATCAAGAAGCAGGAGTTCTTTAGTAGCACCAAATCTACTGCAAGGAAAAATATACATACCATGGTAACCTTAAAAAGCGAGCAATAAACATAAAGCTTGTCTAGAAAGATAGAACACTATCTTGTTCAATGCTATATTCACACAAGATAAGGCAGAACAATGCTCGACGTGAAATCTAAACTGCACTATCCCCATGTGACACATGGTAACCTACATGTTCTTACAGTACATTACCTTCTTCCGACTGTGGTTCAGGAAACACTTCATCCTGTTCTGGTTTAGGAAATACTCATTCAATTAGACTTGGACAGACAAAGCACATGAAATACACCTTAGTCATTACTCAACAAACTTTCCAACTACAAACATTAGCTTTTAACTACGACCATCCTTCCTCTTTTTAACTATCCTATACGGAGAGATTCTTAAAAAAGAACGAACCCAAGCAAGTGATAAGTCAAAGTCACACTAACTAAAGTCAGCATAATGCCTATTTATGCCAATCAAAATTGAATAAAATTAATCTTAAGCACAGGACAATAAGCACTTCTTCAAAAATTAACCATAACAAAAATGGGATATCACCTACCTCGTATAACTAATGCAAAATGTTATGATCCACTTCAAATAGCAGAATCAGCAATCATAATAAAAAACATAAATATTCAATGACCAGTGCTAAACTACAGCTCCTTAGAAGCATAATAGATATAATCCACTTTTATAAAAGGTATCCCCTTTCCGAGTAAGCAAAATTGTCAGACATGCAAAAGACACCTATAAAGAGCATCGATCAATTACAACAGCTTCAGCTTAGCCAACAAACAACTCGATCCCACATTTTAAGTTGTCTAAACCAAATAACAACAAATCAAATTAAAAACCGTAAATCAAAATAAGAAGCGATGAAAAATTGAAATGTAAACAAATCAATAGAAAATCTAAAATGGAACATCTTGGAAGAAACAAGGACATATCTTGCGTATAAATTCTTGTACGAGGAACAGCGAAAGGTATGGGCAACGAAATGATTGATTCAAGCATAGTTGGAGAGAAAATAAAATCGAAACTTACGCAAAATCAAAATCAAGAAATGGAGAGAAACCCATTCCTACGTATGAGTTTTACTTAAAATAGAATGTGTTGCAAGAATCGTGACTAAATGTTTACAAGTTGAAGCGGTTTGCATGTATTATTAATATTGTATTACTAAACCCGTTCCAAAGATAGTATAACGGCTATAGTTTAATGGATAAAAAATCGTTCTTATATGTGGTTCTACAACCGTTACAGATTGTACATTAACGGCTATTTATGTGTGCCAGGAACCATTCCAAACACCGTTCCAAACTTCTATATATATATATATATATATATATATATGTGTGTGTGTGTGTGTGTGTGTGTGTGTGTGTGTGTTCCTCTCTTTCCATTTAATCTCAATATCTTCTTCCATTCTTCTTATTCTCTTTATTTCCTCAATCTCTCTTGAATTTTCTTGATCTCTCACTATTCCACTAATATTTTTATACTCTCGTTGTTCAATCAGTCTCGAATTTTCATTCATATTTGAAGTTATTTTGATCAGGTAACAACTTTAACCCTTTATTTGTCAATTGATTATATTTGTTGTATTTTTGTCAATTAAATTTGATGTTATAATATATATATATATATATATATATATATATATATGTGTTGTGTGTGTGTGTGTGTGTGTGTGTGTGTGTGTGTGTGTGTGTGTAGGACTCATCATGTTAAGACAGTTGAGGAAATGGATGTATGAGAAGAATCTATCTTGGAAGGCAGGTCTTACTCCAAAGTTTGATGTTACTGCATTTATAGATGGCCAAGTCTCAACATGCATATATGGACGGTGAGAAAATTAAATGTCCTTGTCGAAAGTGCAAAAACAAAGTTTTCAAAATCTCGGACGAGGTAAATTTTGACTTGTATATGAAAGATTTTATACCAGAGTATTATAATTAGACTTCTCATGATAAGGAGATGGTGCACAGTAATTTGAGGCTGTCACCGCGCCCTTTTTTCAGGAAGAGCAAACTCCCACTACTCATGAGGAGGAGGGTACCAATATGCAATGGGGTGATGCCATGCAGATGGATTAGGCGTAGAGGATGATTTTTTATGCCGTCGTGTCGGCTTACAACAAGAAGTACAAGTATACTGTACAGAGTACCCTAATATAAAGAGAGACAAAGTAAACTGGATGATTGCATGCAAACAAAAGCTAGAAGAGTCATTGATGACACTCAATGGATCGATGTTGCATTTCAAGAAGAGGAGATAATATACCTACTCCAAAAGTTGTGATGGACAAATAATTATATATTTTTTTCAAAAAAAATTATTCATATTAGAAAAGGTTATAAGTAGCCATGACCGTTCCCAATAGGAACGGTCAACAGTACTAATGCGTGCGGAAGTAGCACAGGTCCGACAAGTTTGGATTTTGAATCTGGGCCTGGGCCAAAAAGTGAATGAACTTGAGAAATGGAACCCTGCAAAACAAAATGTTAACACTCCGACGCCCAAGTTAGTATCGGATTTAGAAAAAATAATCATAAAAATAATGAAAATGAAGTATGATGAATGTGAAAAGCTTTCAAACTTACCGCATCATTTATTTTCATGAGTGAAATCGTGTAAGGAGTGCAATTACAGAGCGGAATAGCAATGTGACAGCAAGAATTCAGAGAGTAGAAGGTGTACCCCATCTAGGGACTTAACCTGTATTCATAGGGGGATGTCCCCTCAAAGTGGGACTTTTTAGGCTGCCTTCATTCTCGGAAAAAGAGGATAAAAGTTGTTTAGATAGGCTTCTATTTGATCTTATCCTGGATCTGTTGCTGGTGTGGCTCTGTTTTCGAGCTGAGGAGGAGTCATGGTCGAGTAAAACTCCTAACCATGAAGGAGTCCTTCTAGTTTAGGAATCCAAACTGATGGGGGAACCTCCCTGAACTCAGCTTCTTCTTAGGGCACACCAGGCAGCATATGCATATGCCACGTGGGGGGTGCCTTGACCTGGGCTTTAGGTCCATCATTCCTTGTTGGGTCGCTTTATTGGGCCTCCTCCACGAATATTGTGGGTCTGTCCTATCTTGTCATGCAATGAACCATTTTGGGCTACTATTGGGCTTCCTATTCTTCTTGGGCCAAATCGTCTTGGGCCATATGCATCGAGTACAAACCGTTCCTATCATAACCATTCCTCATTGTACGTGAATAATATTAAATTAAAAATTAGAATGGTCAAATAAACAATAATCGTGCCTAAAAATATTCAATATTTTTATAGGAAAAATGAGAAAAATTCAAAAAAAATAGGAATGGTCAAATTAAATTAACCATGCATAGAGGAGTTCCAGACAAATTTAAATTGGCACCAAATGAAAAGTGGAGGAAAATTTACTTTTAAAAACGGTTGTTAAATATTTGACTGTTCCTAAGACCAATTTAAAGCAAACCGTGCTAAAATTATAAACAAATCTTTCCCAATATGAATATGAAGAAAGCCCTACCTAAAGGAGTAACAATAACGTTCCTAAATATAATAAAAATTCCTATTTCACTTTCGGATTACGATATCTCCAAATTCGAGCCTGATTAATTCCAATCTTAAAAGCATATAAATACTATACATATCTGAATATATGCAGAGCTGTCTGATATAAAATCACGTGGTCTGATTGACAGTTGCATTATTTTGAACCTTTTCGATTGTGAATCAAATACGATATCTTAGTATCGTGTAATAAAAATATCAAAAATTTAATTGAATGTAATATTTGTCAATTTAATCATATCCAACAGTCTTATTAAAATTTTAACGGCCTGATTAAGAGATACAGTATAACAGCATAAAATGCTACTTACATCTCCGTAATACTAACAATCTTGGATGTACAAATATATTTGATCTGCTGAACATGCATAATTTACCAAAACAAAAAATATATGTGTCCAATGATCTTAATAAATTTATGGTCTACTTTTCCTTTATCATTAACATATCTGGAATGGTTTATCGTTCATTTTTAATTTTTTTCAGTCAAGAAAAAATTTTGGCACTCATATCGGAAAACTCAGTACAAGTATAGGAACGGTCAACTAAAATTCCAACTGAAACGACATCGTTGAGGATGTTTTGGGCCAGTTCTAGGAACACTTATTTTAATAAATGATCATGTCAAATTGAACCCCAAATATGACCAATCCATAGTACATGAAACGACATCGTTCTACTTAATTAGAAATGGTCTAGGAATGGTCATCTATAAAAAAGATTGTTCCTAGACCGTGCCAAATTTTAATATATATTTGACATTTAGTAGATTTTTTCCTCCCTCCCTCACTCTCTTACTTGCCCTCTATGTCTCTCTCTTGCGCGACCCCGCCTCCCGCTACCGCCTTCGCCGTCCGTGGGCTCCCTCTATCTCCCTCTTTTGCTGTTCACCGGAGCTCTTCGTCTGTAGTGAGTTTTCTTTTTTTTTCCTTCGTCCTTTTGTTATTTGTGAAGATATTTCTAAAATTATTTTCAGAAACTATTTCTGAAAATACTTCTTCAAACTCCGAAAATATTTATTAAAAAATTTTTGAAAAATTATGAAAATATTTTCAGAAAATACTTGAGAAAATATTTCTAAAAAATATTTTTCGAAATTAAAATATTTTCGACCAAATTAAAATTTTTCTTGAAATTAAAATATTTTCCTGAATTTAAATATTTTTCATAAATTAAAATATTTTTCCTGAATTTTTAAAAATGTTTAGGAGATTAAAATATTTTTTTCCAAAATTAAAATATTTTTCCTGAAATAAAATATTTTTCTAAAATTTTCACTTTATTGTGTAATTTAGATCATTTGTGTAATTTTTGTGTTATTTATTGTATAATTGTGTAGTTTCTGCAATTCTTTTGTAATTTATGATATTGTGTTATTTATTGTATAGTTGTGTAATTTATGCAATTCTTGTATTTTTTTCAATAATATTATTATTTACATACTAATGCCAATAATCACAATATTATCTTAATATTCGCTATAATAATATTATTTACATAATAATATCAATAATCACAACCTTACACTAATTTTTTCAATAATAATATTATTTACATAATAATGTCAATAATCATAATATTATCTTAATATGCGCTTTAACAATCACAACATTATACTAATATTTTCAATAATATATTATTTACATAATAATATCATAATCACAATGTCAGGCTAATATTTTCAATTAAAATACATTTACATAATAATTAAAATGACCACAAAATGAGGATAAAATTTCAATATTATATAACAACATTATTTAAATAATTAATAATTAAAATAGTCATAAAATTAGGCTAATATTTCAAATTAAAAAATTATTTAAATAATAATACAATGACATTAAAATGAGGATAATATTATTTAAATAATTATTAATTATTTAAATTTTTGTAGTTCCTTTGTGCACATGGACAAATGGATCAGGCATTACTTTAAACTTCGTTAACCTATCACCTAAATTTTTACTACTAGAACTTGTCAGGTTTATTCATTTTCATCTATCAAGAAAGGACAATGTTAATAGAAAAAAAATGAATAAAATTGAGTAGTTCTGTAACAAAAGTTAAAGTGATATGCTAAAGAAACTTAAAGCAATGTTTGACTTATTTGTATATGTGCACAAAGGAACTACATATTTTTTAAAATTTTATGAGTACAACAATCATAAATTCATGATAATATTTTCAATGATAAAAAGTTAGTATATTTTTTTTAATAATTACAAAAACTAATATATAACAACAAAAATAATGTCAATACTCACAAAATTAGGCTAATATTTCTAATATTAATATATGTTATATAATAATATGAATAATCACAATATAAGGCTAATATATACAAGTTTTAATAAAATTATAATAAAAAATAATAATTGAAGTAATATTGCAAACTATAATACTATTTAAAAAATAATACTAATAATCACAGATTGAAGCTCACATTTCCAATAATTATGAAATTAGAATATTTTTTTCTACAAATACAAAAACTAATACTTATTATTATTTGTATAGATTATGTTTAGTGGTATGCCTCTTTTACCACATGGTCGTGGTCGTGGCCCACCAGTTTCACCAGTGTCGTCTGATGCTTTCCATGCTGGGGAAGTAGTCTCTCGACCATCCCCACAACATGACACGGCTAGACCTTTAGCCGTCGCGCAGACTCTAGATGATGCTGGACCATTTGCTGCGACACCTGGAGCTGACGAGGTCAAACAGTTGTCTGCCGCACCAGCAGTTGATCCTGCCCGTCCATGGACTATTCCACCACCAACAGTCCCACCACCATCAATGCGCTAGTATATCAGCCTTCATGACGCGAGGTAGATTTATTTACGAATAATATGTAGTATTATTTTATTTGAAATCACTAATTAACATACATGCCTTTCAGGTCTGACCGCAAATTCCACGAGCACATCAATGGGGTAGTGCGATGACACTTTTCCCACCCATGGGGATGTTTGAGGCAGGTGCCGTCAGAGCACCAATAGTTCTGATTCGAGAGAATGAAGGTAATGTACTTTAAAATAATTTTGTATTATCTTATAATCTAAATTGTTTAATGAATTTTACTAATGCTTTTTTAATTTGATATATTGTAGATGACCTATTGGTGGGACTATGACGATGAGTCCATGTTCCGGGTCTTCAACATGTGGGCTGGAAAATATATCCGTAAAAAGTTCATCGTCGTCCGGAGGAAACTGGTAAAGCCACTTTGGCTAGCCAACGAGGTGTGGCTCCAGCTCCAGGCATACTAGGCCAGCACGGACTTCCGAGAAGAGTCCAAAAAGAATAAGACGAACCGAGTGACAAACCCCGCGACGTCCTCTATTGTAAACTAAGGGGGAGCTTTCTCTATCGGTTTGCATAAATTAAGATGGTAAGTAAATTACATTATTTTTTAAGGTTTATCATTATTTTATAAATATTTATGCTAACTGTTTTATTCTTCTACAGGAGGCAAAGCTCGGTCAGCCACCCAAGCAGATGGAATTGTTCGCCATATACTACAAGAAGAAGGTTGACAGCGATTAGAGCGGCCCGAGGGCAGCTGAGGTGGCAGTACGTACTATAGTAAGTTTAATTTTTTTAAAAAAAAAAGTGGGTAAAGTTCTAATAATTGTATTTATTTTGGAGGAGACGTTTCAGAAGCTAATGAGGATCATCAGCCTCATCTTACGACCGAAGGCAGTTGTGCCTCCGGTCAAATTGAAGGCTTCGGTGGTGATGATCGAGCAGCAGTTGTGGCTGGCTGCAGTCCGCGGCAAGAACCAAGGCTGTGTATTCGGCCTTGGTTCTAAGGCCCGCGTCTCCAGTCGGACCTACACATCACCATCATCACCCCCACCGATACCGCCACAATCAAACCCAGACATGGAGGATCGCATCGGCCGGCTGGAGATGATAATGGTCGACATGATGGCCATGATGAGGGAAATGCGGGCCAATTCCTCGACTACTGGACCATCATAGCTGACCGCCTCCACTAGCACCCCAATACAACCTCTAACAGACACCCCCTGCCCGAACGAGGACAATGTGGACATTGCTGATGAAGAGGGTTTAGATTAGTTTTTTTTCTTTTTAATTTTGTAATTGGATAATATTTTATATTAATATAATATTTTTTTCCTAATTATTCAATTTCATAATGTTTATTACATTCAATTAATTCATATTTATTCAATTAATCAAACTCATAAATATAATTAAATTAATAATTAATTATATAAATTAAATTATTTATTGACATTTTATCATTAAAGAAAATATTACAAATCTAAAAAATAAGACCGTTCCGAAATTCATTGCTAAAATAGTTCTGAAAATGTGCTCCTAAATAGGATTGATCGTTCCCAAATGTATTGCAACTAAAGCTAATGCATCCACCACATTTTGTTCCAAAAAATATTCCTAAAACAATTACAAGTAACTATTCCAAATAAAAAATAAACCGTGTCTACGACTATTTCAAAAAATGACTACTATACAATTTCAATGACCATTCTAAATATATCACCAATACAAATAAATATAGTTTTAAAATTCAGGCATGAGTATTACAAAGATCGTTTCAAAAATAACTTGAATTAATTTACATTACCATTCCAAATCTTATCCAATGCGTTCCAATAATAAAAGAAAGAATTTCATATTCAAATACACTATTAGGAAAGGTCACTATAAACGTGTTACAATAACAGTTCCATTTGGGAACGGTCTTCCACCAACCGTTCCTAAATTTTATAAAAGTCGTCTATAACGACGGATCCTAAACCATTCCAAACTCCGATTCAAAATAATTTCTTTAATTTCTAACCATTTCAAATGCCAAAAAATCGTGGCTAAAACAGCCCTGCATTTTTTTGTAGTGAAATAAGTCTTTTTGTTATTCGAAATTCACCGAATTGTCGGATATAAACAAAGAAATTGGAAAAAAATCAATATTTACCCCTAATTTACTTATTACTGACTTATAACAGGTCAAATAAGTCTTTCTATGACCAAATGACCGTCATATGTCTTTTACACATTAATGCATGTGAGATGGTATATTTTTACTGTAATAAGAATAGTTTAGTTCCAAAAAAATTACTTGACCTGCAATAAGTTAGTTTTAAATCATATAAGGCTAAATATCAATTTTCATTGAGTTTTTTTTTTTTTTAGTATCAGCAAATTCAGTTAATTTTGACTAATAAGTAGACTTATTTGCTAGATTGAAACAACCTTAGGAGTTCTAGATGCAATTAAAAGGGAAGCGGATCGGCCTGGGAATGCGCTAGCGGAAGCGAGCATGAGAATAAAACATAAAAACTCATTCATAAAGAAAATTAAGCGGTCCAACCAAGGGGTGTTCCTTGGTGCTCTATGGCATTCGATGTAGTATGAAATAAAAGAATATAAAACATTCATACAAGGCTATGGTTATGAAACAAAAAAGGTGCATAATCAAAATTGATATAACCTCTTTCGCTTCAAATTTGACTAGTTAGCGTTAATTCGTTCTCCCAAACTTCCAGCGGAGGAATCCTCTAAAGAAAGATCCACCACACTGGAATGAAGAAGACATTGATCCCTTTGCTAGAAGAAATCAAGATCAAACTCTTAGTATTGTGTGTAATTGTGTTATTAGTATTGCCATAATAATCATACAAAATACATATATATGTCTTATATAGATAAGTGAAAATGTATTTAGATACATTCCACTTATCTACAAGGCAACCCCTCCATTTATATGGTATTATTCAATCATACCATATAGAGAGGGTTCTAATTATGGTTAAAATTGCACTTTCCAAGAGCACAATTTTAGTAACTCTCCTTCCATCAATAGAAGTCAACCTTGTTCGGTAGTGGGCCTTAATTTAGTGGACTGGGTTAAAAAATAAATTCAAGGCCCAATGAATTTAATTAAATTCAATTTAATAAAATTCAACTAAATTGGGCCCAATGTCATGTAATCCAATTAAAGACTTAAGCCCAAAATGTCTCTTAATTAAATTTAAATTATTAATTAATTTAGATAAGCTCAATTAAATTAATTTAATTAATTTAATCTTAGGCTATCTATCCAATGAATCAATCACGTGTAAGTAATCCAATTACTTACACCCTACGTAATTAATTCTAAATTAATTCTTTGTTCTTCCTTGGCGAACATATACTCCTAGAAAAGCCAAGGATCACCGTCATCAAGAACATATACTCAGAGATAATGCACATTCTTAGTGGGAGATTGTACAATGTGAGTATAACTGGCCAACATGAATAGGTACGACTGTACTGCCTGTGCGGCGCAAACCTATCCATGCAAAAGTAACCTAACATTACGTGGCTCTATTACAAAATTGGGATATATCTGATATAATCAAACCTATCCATGCAAAAGTAACCTAATCAAAGAGCATGGTCTGACCGCGGGGCATATATTATTAGCCCATTGGACAGTTAATCATATGTTCGCTCAAAAAAATTGCCCTTGGACTTGATAACCACCAAACCAGCAAATGTCGCCAACTAAAATTGGGTGCAGTCGTTCCACAATGGCTGGTCAATCGGATCTACTATATTAAAAAAATAATCTGACAACCCAAACACATAATCACAGGGGCCCCCAATCGTAATATGAACTAGACCCGACATCAGTAGGACAGGACCTCATATCATTATCAGGCACACCCTCCTGGTTATAATTAGAAGACCGAAAAATCGATTCGACAACATCGAAAACATCCTCTGCCCCAATCCATCTATACCGCATCACCCTAGTGTGTACTAGTACCCTCTTCCTAAATAGTTGGAGTTGACTCCTCCTGCACAGGGGGTGCGGTGATGGTATCAAAGTACTCTTACACCCTTTCCTCGCCTTTCAAAGTCCAATTATAATACCCCGACATAAACTCTTTCATATACAAGTCAAATTTTACCTCGTCAGGTGTTTTAAAAACTTCATTTTTGCACTTCCGAAATGGACATTTAATTTTCGCACAGTCCATATATATGCATGTTGAGACTTGACCCATTGTAAAAATGTTGTAACACCATCCTCAAACTCCGGCATAAGACCTGTTCTCCTCGGCAAGTTCTTCTCATACACCTATCTCCTCAACTGTCTTAACATGATGAGTCCTACATACACACATACACACACACACACACACACACATATATATATATATATATATATCTTACAAGCATTAAATTTTATTGAAAAAAGTAGAAAAAGTACAATTAATTAACAAGTACAACATGCATTTTAATTAACAAAAAAAGGTTAAAGTTGTTATTTGATCAAAATAACTTCAAAGATTAACAAAAATTCGAGAGAGATTGACGAACAAGAGTATAAGAGTTCAGGAGAGATTGTGATATATTAAAAAAATCAAGAGGGATTGAGGAAAGATAGAGAGAATATAAGAATGCAAGAAGATAATGAGATTGAGTGAAATGAAAGCAACATATATAAAAAAATGAACAGTTAATGGAATGGTGTTTGAAACTCCAAAAATAGCCGTTATAATATAGCCGTTGCCTCACATTTAGGAACGGGCACTGGAACACAGTTAGAAATGGCACAGTAACCGTTGTAACATTGTTGGAACGGGTATTGTAATATAATATTTCTATACATTAAGGCGGTTCCCAATTATAACTCACTATGGAACGGTACTTGAAAGACATACAATTTTCCACAAATACCATAATTAGGAACGAACATTGTACTACAAGTTTTTCTAAGTACTTAAACCGTCTCAGATTGTACCTTATTTTGGAATGATTTTTTTCAACTGTCTACTTTTCAACAGAGTTTGGAGCTCATTTTGGATGATAATTATACGCAATTGGTTGATCATTCCAATATTTACCAAAGCTTTTCAAATTGTGTTAGAATATTTTATTGTTCCTAAGTTGGCACGGCCATAGAAACACAACTTGTAACACTAAATTTGGAATGGTTGTCATAACCGTCCAGCAGTTCCAAAAATAAATGATGGAATATAATAGGGCCTTGACGTCAGCGACTTGATTCCGTTCCTTAAAAATTCCAATAACTGTTCTAATTTTTTGAACTGCCGTTTTACCCGTGCCAAATCTTATAATTTTTATAGTATTTGTTTACCAAAAAAGAAAGATATATATATATATATATATATATATATATATCTATAAAACTTCTCAAAGTGTAGGTTGCTAACCCTTCTGGCACGTAATTTTTGTGTCCATATAGGAAAACAATAATTATGCTTCAAAATATGCTACAAATTTAGCATATTGTTAGTACATGATTTCTAATATGTTTTATTTATAGATGTTCAATATATTTTATTTTTTTATTTATGACAAAATCTTTTTTTTTTTTTGTTTGTGTGTGTGTGTGTGTCTGTCTACTAGGGGTGACTGGGCCGAAAATCTGGTCCAATCACCCTAACAACTTGGTTGCTTTAAAAAGCTGCAGCTCTTAATGAGCCCGTTATACATGAGGATAATAGCATGATTGTAATCAGGAAAAAGTTGGCCCTTTTGAATAAAAAATTCCTAGCCCATATAAACATCAATTTTGGCCTTGCACCTTGACCAAATCATTGATTTTGACTAGGAGTGTACACGGTGCGGGTTGGGGCAGTTTAAGTAATTTTTTGGCCCAACTCAATAATTGCGATTTTTATAAAGCTCTATCCAAGCCCAACCCAACGATCATAAAAACCGTACTTTGCGGTCTAATTGGGTTAGGGGGGTTGGGGCGGTTTTGCGGTCTTTAGTGTATAGAAAACCACCTATACAATTATATTAGTATTTTGTGACAATTTATACTTTTGTTACAATTATTTTGTCAAAATAAATGTATTTTTCTGTAGTACTAATTATAAAAATATGATATATCAATTACAATGTATAAAAAATAAACACTTATACATGATTATATGTTTATTTTAAAAGAATACAAATAAATATTAAAAATATTACCAATTTTTTTATGAATAAGATTGTGAAAAAATTATTATTTCGAATTAAGTATATAAAAAACTGATCGTAATAATATATCATATTAAATACAATTATTTGAAATAAAATAAGATGGTAATGAGATTGTAACAAAATCGTGATATCAACTATTTCAAGGTCTTGCATTTATCTAAAGCATAAAATATGGAAGATTGTCAATAACCACAATTAATGAATCAATTGATCTCGTTTACATATTTATACATATATATTATACAATACAACAAAAAATATCGTCATTATTATTAGTCTTGAATATTAGTTTATGCATAATCAAAACTTTTGTATAAACATATGAAGAATTCTAGTATATTATTATTGCTCTCCTTCATATATTATTATTAATACTTCTACTACTACTATTATCATTATCGCGGTCGAACGCGGTCTATGCGGTCTACGTAAACATAAAACCAAACCCAATTGCAAAAATGCGGTCTTTTTTTAACTAGCCCAAGACCAACCCAACCCACCTTTAACCCGCTAATTGTGGTGCTGTTTGGGTTGGGTCGATTGGTTGGGGCAACCCACCTTTAACCCGCTAATTGTGGTGCTGTTTGGGTTGGGTCGATCGTTGGGGCGGTCCGACGATTTTGTTGAACACCCCTAATTTTGACAAACCTACTTACTTTGTTGAACAAGTTCGAGATTATGAATTCGAATTATGTCGGACGCGATGGTATATGCCTCACTTTATGTGAGTTATTGTAATTTGTTATTGTAATTTGCCATATTGATGTATTTATTGAATCAATGTAATTTTGTTATTATTTTCAGTAATATTAATATATTAGTTGAATCGATATATTACTAAAAATTAAATATTCATACCACCCATATAATTTTATTCAATCAAGTCATTTAATTATCTCATCCTGAAAAGTAAACGTGCCTTTTTAGAATTATTTTGTGTAACGTTTTCTCAAAATTGTATAATTTGCGATAAAGATAATAATTACAACAATTCACATAAAATGAGGCATATACCATCGCGTCCGACATAATTCGAATTCATAATCTCAAACCTATTCATGGGACTTTAACCTCAACCTTAATTACTAGACTAATACATCATTGGTGGTATTATTATAATAAAGTGGGTTAAAAGGATGTGGTTATGTAATACTTTATTTGCTTCACGTGATTATTTGAAGTGATAAATAACAAAATTTTAAATTGCCCCCTATATTTACTTTATAAATAAAAAAAAGATAAGATATTTTTTAGTTGAGGTTAAATCGATAATAAGTTAAAATTACAGGATAAACTGGTAATTACACCTAGGCACAAGACCATTTCCAGAAGTGGAATTGGGCTAACCAACCTGTTGAGATGCGTTTCACAAACAGACAATTAGTATGCACAGTTGCTGTCGGAGTTCAATGATGAAAATATAAAATTAGTTTGAGTTATTAGTCTAAGTAGGTGAGTGTTTGCGATACCAGCTTCTATTTCTGAAACTGTTAAAAAAAACACTTTTAGGCCAAAAGTTAGAAGCACCTTGTAGGGTACTTTTAGCTGTTTTGGCTTTTTATAAATAAATCCAACTTTATTTTTTACTGTTTTACCTTATTATAATAACCTTAATTCAACTTTACATTTTTAATTTATTTTTAAAATTATAGATTTAAAGTTGATATCGAAGTTTTTTAAATAATTTAAATTTTAATAATAATTAAATTTACACTTTCACATACTTAATATTTTAAGCTTTTTATATTTATGTGCTCATCTAATTATATTATTTCATCACATATTATTATTTAATTAATTAATAAAATAATTATATTTTGCAATCATGCAAGTTTAATTTTTGTATATGAATTAATAATATTATTTAATGGGATCATTATTAAATTAAATATATTTTTTAATATTTTAAAACATATAAATATAAAATACTAATCAAAATACAATTTATATTTTTTATGAAAAAATAAATATTGACAAACAACAAGTGAAATAATATGCAAAAGATAGTATGTTTTTGACATATAGGGACAAAATAGTCTTTCATCAATTAAATTTATTTTGAAAGTGATTTTTCCCCAAACACTATCCAATTTAGCTTTTATCTGCTTTTTACTTTTTTTTACAAACACTACCCACTTTTGATTCTGCTACAACTTCCAACTTTCTCTACAAAAATTAATTTTTTAAAAGCAGAAGTTTTTGCAAACACTCCCTAAGTTAGTTCAATGAAGGGAACACATCCTAATGAAAAACACTTTTCAGTTTTTGGGTTAAAAAAATACTTTTAAGGTATTTGAAATATCAGTTTCTACTTCTGAAATTATAATAAAAAGCACTTTTAAGCCAAAAAGGGTGCTTCTAGCTATTTTGATTTTTTTTTTTTAAAATAAATTCAACTTTCTTTTAACTACTTTACCCTCAATATTAATCTTATTTCGATAGTTGATGTTAGAATTTGTAAATAATTTGAATAATTTATCTCTAACAAAATTTATAAATTCACAGAATATTTAATACTTTTGTATTTTATTTTTTATATTATTGGATATTATTATTCATGTATCATAGAAAATATAAATTAAATTGCTATCAATAATTAAAAAAATATATATTTTTTGACAATCATGCAAGGTTATTTATTGTGCATGAATTAAATGAACAGCTATATTACATAATGGAAATGTTATTCAATTAAATATTTAATTTTTTCATCAGTATTCAATATTTTTATAAATAAAATGAATTTTTTAAAATTAAATATGAGATATACTAAATGCAATAAATTTATTATTTTTTGTGAAAAAAATATTATTATCAAATGACAAGTGCAAAAAGTAAACAAACATAGTATCGTTTTAATATATATGGACAAATGGTCTTTAACCAATTAAGTTTATTTTAAAAGTGATTTTTTCACACTAACCAATTTAACTTTTATCTGGTTTTTTTTTTTTTTTTTTTAAACACTATCAACTTTTGATTCTATTACAACTTCCAAATTTCTCTATTAAAATTACTTCTCTAAAAGCCGAAGTTTTCACAAACAATCTCAAAAATTGGTCAAAAGCAAGTACACAAAAACATTATATTAATTTATTACATTATCATTTATGAATCTTTCACATCGTAATCTGAGCAGAGTTAGTAATAGACCCGAATACATAAAGTTGCATAGTTGGTAGTATGCCTGTCAAAGGGTAGAGTAAGGCCCTACTCATGCCCAAATTCAAAAAAGACCCAATCTATTTTACCCTGACCCACACCCTACCCAATCCATTTTACCCCACTCAAGACCCGTGGGTCTCTAGACCCAATCAGACCTAGTGTTTGGGTTCGATCAGACCCAGGCCCTTTTTTTTTTCTTTCTTCTTTTTTTTTGACCTATTTGTTCTAATCATACTAATTAAAAATTATTTTATTTTTTATTTTTATTGATAATTTATAGGGATGTTCAATTTGGTTAATCAAACTGATTTTTCGATTAACCAAAATCTTAGCGTAACGAAAATCGAACATAACTAATAAGTTCGGTTCAATTATAATCAAATATTTTTTTGATTCGATTCGATTCATAACCGAATTACCAAAAATTTTGTTGAAGTGATTAACTGTTATTAATCAATTATACGTTAACCAACAATGAAAATCATATTTAACTTTGAAATTATTCCTTTTATCCATTTGAAATTGCATTCAATATTAATTTAATCAGTTTCTTAATATTTTTATATATATATTTTTTTATTCTTTTTCCTGTTATGTTCAAATATAATTTTATTATAAACTTAATTTGGAGGTGTCATTACGAAAATGAAGATGAAAAACTTTTTTTTTTCAAATATCAATATGTAAAAAAAAATAATATACTATGTACAAAATTTAAAAATTTTAAATGACAAGTACATCGAGTTGATGATATGTAAAAATTTACAAATTTGATAAAATTTTATATTTATTAAATTTTACCCGTTCAATACCCATACCATGGGTATGTTAGGGTCTAGACCCTACCCATATCCAAAATACTTATTTTAATGGGTATGGGTCTAACATAAAATTATTGGGTTCGAGTATGGGTTTAATCTAAAATTGTAGGGTACCAGGTCTGGGTATTACCTGCCCATTGACATGCCTAGTTGGTATATAGTGGAACATTTTAGATTAAATCAAGCTCCATTTGATAATCCCATAAACTTCTAACTATTTAAATTCTATCCTGTTAGTAAAAGTATCAATTGGGTATACAATTTTTTCGTGCTCTGGTGTAAAAATTGTAATTGTGTAATAAAGCATGTCTTCCTTTTGTATAAAGTATAAATATATAAAATAGGGTAAACACATATCAATCTTCCTGCGTCAGTAAAAACTGGTTAAACATAAAACTATGATGATAGTGGATACTTCTAGAGAACATGATCGTCCTACGAGGTTGGGTATGAGTCACCCATCAAAGGTTAATTTTTATTCAAATCAAGTTTGATCAAACCAATTTAATTGTAGAATAAATGTGATATAATTGTTATATGATTGATCACTATTCCTAAACCACACATCAATCAGACCACAAATGTATTGTTGAAAAATGGTGAATGATAAGTTAAATAATAAACTTATTTGATAGTAATAAGTGACTGGTTACAACGTGAGACGTATTACAAGCTCATGACACATGGATGATGACTGATGGCGCCCAATCATCATCTAATCATACTTAATTCAATAGAGTAGTTGTGTTCTTTGGTTGAAATGATATGCCATTCGGTGAAACCCTCTGAATGAAATGATGTGTCCATTTGAGTGAATTGGTATGTCCTTTGGGTCTATTCAAACGAAAGGTTATAACCTTTCGAAGGCATCTTTTTTTTATCGAACATGACTATTCATTGATACCTTTCCAATGAATAGGTTATAACCTATTCATTCATTATCGGCCCTCCATTTCATTTCATTCATTCAATGTATTCGAGAATTGTTTAAAATAAAAACATTCTGCAAGTATAGTGTTAGTAAGAAGTTCCAAAATATTTTTGATTTGTTGTTCTCAAAGTTTGTAGAGCCACTACTTTAATATTTTAAATCGTTGTATCTTGAGAAATAAATTGCCATTTTTTGAGCACTAGAGCAGGGCAATAATTGTTTTAAAGATAAAGAGTCTAATTCTTGCATCGACTTCATAATAAACAAATCCCGCACACCCCTCATTTCTCCCTGCAAGTTTAAGACAATTATTTGGCTTTGTGTATGATAACGATCGAATCTGCTAATCCGGTTACTATGGTTGTCTAACCACGTGTGTCACAACCTATTGTTGCCTAAGGGAAAAGACCGGAAAAATTCTAGTAACGACTTTAAGAGATGGCATAAAAATGTTATTCTACCTCGCTACGTTGAACCTAGCTAGGTTATTAAGTGAGGAAGCTCCCTTTGTGTCTGAAGGGGAAACTGATACCAAAACAGGGTTGTTATGAATTCATGGGAACATGGAGATTTCCTATGCAAAAACTACATCCTCAACTATTTAAGTGATACGTCGTACAACGTGTATAGCTTAGCCAAGACTGCAAGAGCCCTTTGGAGTCCTTGAAAAAGAAATACAAAACAGAGGATGCTAACTTGAAGAAATTTCATAGTCAGAAAGTTTTTGGAGTCCAAAATGGTGGATTCCAAAACAGCAATGAACCAAGTTGAAGAGTTCCAGATAATTCCTGCATGATTTGCATGCAGAAGGGATGAAGATCAATGAATCCTTCCAAGTAGCTGCTATGATTGAAAAGCTACCACCCTATGAAAGGATTTCAAAAATTGCTTGAAGCACAAATAGAAGAAAATGGGTCTTGAGGATTTGATTGTCAGATTGAGGATTGAAAAAGACAATCGCTTGTCTAAGATGAAATTTGAAAAGTTACAAATTGAGACAGAGGCAAATTTGATGGAGCAAAAATGAAAATACTAGTAACAACAGAAAGCGCGTTGACTATAAGCCGGAAAAGGAAAATGCTAAACTGAACAAAGGGAATTGCTACAACTGTGTAAACCTAATCATATGGCCAAGGATTGATGGCTTCCTAAGAAAATCAAGTGCATATTTAGAGTTCAGGTCTGTACCTATAGATTTGGGAGAACTCAATATCTCTATTGTTGGTGTTTGAAGCCAATTTGGTAGACAACCCAAGAGAGTGGTGGATTGACACTGACTCTACCTGTCATATCTGTTCCGACAAAGAATTGTTCTCAACTTACACACCAATCAATGGAGGAAGTTGTTTAAAAATTCAGCAACTTCTAACAGTGTTGGACTCGACAACGTAGTACTAAAGATAACCTTGGGAAAAAAACTCATTTTGATCGATGTGCTGCACGTTCCAGACATTCAAAAGAACTTAGTGTTTGCATCACTATTAGTTAAAAATGAGTTTAGACTAATATTTGAGTCTAACAAATTTGCACTTACAAAGAACAACCACTTATAGGAAAAGGATATGTAGAGAAAGGATTGTTCAAGATGAATGTAATCACTGTAATGCGTAATTAATGGCATGTTAGATTAGGATGAAAGGAGAAATCAGCCTAGGAAGCGCGAAAAAAAAAAAATACAATAAATAATGTGATAAATCATAATAAATCCCGATCAAGGGATGTACCTTTGATCTTTCTAGGGCGTTCGGTGTATTAAAATAAAATCATAGGCCAAAAATTATACAAGAAAAACACAAGATGCGAAAACATAAATAGAATTTTACCGTCGTTTTTCTCGTACGGCTACAAGTTTTGACTCATCTCCTTCTTGGATCCGTTCACTTAGAGGGTTCAAGTGTAGAATTCCTCTAAAGCAAGTCCACCACATCGTGGAAGATGGACCCAACCCTCTTGCTAAAAAGAATTAAATCCAGTAGGAGAAATACCAAATTTCAAATTACATTATTAATTAGTGTATTCGAATTTTTTTCATTCTCAATTTGAATCTAATTCAAAGAGAGCATAAATCAATCGGAGAAGAAATGAAATTTTAGATTTCCTAATGAAAATTCATGAATTTAATTTTAGTGGAGAGAGAGAAAGGGCTTGCAATTTGGAAATCCAATTCCCATTCACTCAAAAACCGTGACCATCCATTTTCTGAATTAGAGAGAGATATATGAAATTCAATTCCATTTTTTCAGCAAGCACTTCTCTTCATCCTTAATTCCCAAAACAAATTGAAACTCTCACATCCACATGGCCATGATATAGCCAGCCACTACATAGAGTTTTTACCAAAATTAGTTCTCTCCAACAATGGTTAGGGATTTAATATATTTGGATTGGGCTTGTTTTAATTTATTCAACAAATTAATCAAGTCTAATTCTAATTTATAGGGCCTATCATTTAATCAAATTAAGTAAATACCTAATAAAAAACTCATGTGAATATTTAATGTAATTAAATACATAAGCCAAATATACTCAATTAATAAATTCAATTTATTAATCAAGTCCAAATAATTAATTAGTCCAACTAATTAATCTTAGCCCATCTATGAATTCAATCCATTAATTAAACAAGCCCATTTACTAATTAATTCATGAATCCAATCCATAAATTAATTAGCTCAAGCAATTTTAAATTAATCCAATCAACTTAAAATGTCAAGTCAAAAATTTAATTAATCCAATTAATTAAATTCTTGGCTATCCATCCAATGGATTATTCTAAATAAATGATCCAATCATTTATTTTCTCTTCTCCATGAATTAATTTAATCCAATTAAATTAATTCATTTCTTCCAGAATTAATTCTAAATTAATTTCAAAAATTAATTCCATCACTTACACAATGATTTGTGTGTGACCCTTTAGGTTCACCCTCAGTTAGACTTAGTCGCGTGTGACCAATACAATTAATTAAATCTAATTTAATTAATTATTTTTTATTATCCCATAACCAAAAATCGTCAGTTACCATGGGTGGCCATCTAGCAATGGTCCACCACTCGCCATATCCAAGATACAGTCTTCGTATGCACGTAACTGCTATGATTCCTCAAGTTTGAGAACTAATCTCGTATTATTAGAATAAAAAATCCCAATCATACCGACCAACCCTCAATAGGCTTTTATACAACGATTCTTGCGAGTCATTTCAGTTAGTCGACTACCTTGCCAATTAACCCACTAAAACTGCACAAAACACAACAGCAGTACTTAGTGCAAGTCTCTATAGGACCCTCGATGCACTTTCTCGAGGTCCTCGAGTTGGAACGTTTCAAACCGACTCTCAAGAGTTGGTTTCATGATTGCCAAACCTATGTGCAGCACAACTCCACGGGTTTAACCTTTCGGTGTACGGGCATTTCGTTATGATAATTTAAACCCCATTCAATCACAACGGTAAGCACAACGAAACACGTCGCCATCTTGATGAATCATTACCGTATTTATCATTCAAATATTATTTGATAAAAATTGGCGAATGGCAAACGACCAATCCAATTGGCATTTGGTCACCCATTCCAACATAGGGATATGTTAATTTTAATACTCTTCGAAAATTAGTAAGTTTAAATTTATTACCTTCGTTTGGAATTGATGCTAAACATAAATATGAAATTTGTTTTGAAGCAAAAATGGTTAAGGTGCCATTTCATTCTATTGAAAGAAAAACATCACCTCTAGAAGTAATTCACAATGATATATGTGATCTAAAATTTGTGCAAACTAGACACTATTATGTTTACTTGTTGAGAAGTAAAGATGAGGCATTGGAAGCCTTTAAAGTTTAGAAGAATGAGGTTGAGAATCAACTTAACAAAACTATAAAAGCTATACATAGTGATAGAGGTGGTGAATATGGAACTCTGCTCCATTTGAGGAATTTTTGTTCAGAATTCGGCATAATTCATCAAACTACTGCTCTTTATTCACCTCAATCAAATGGCATTGCTGAAAGAAAGATTCGTACTCTTAAAGAGATGATGAATGCTATATTGATAAATTTTGGCTTACCCCAAAACTTGTGGGGAGAAGCAATTCTTTCAGCAAACCACATTCTTAATAAAATACCACACAAAGATAAAAATGAGACTCTTATGAACTTTGGAAAGTTCATAAACCTTCTTACAAATATCTTAAACTCTGGGGTGTTGGCTAAAGTAGAAATACCGAAACCCAACAAATAAAAATAGGGCCAAAGGCCGTTGATTGCATATGTAAATAACAGTAGTACATATCGTTTCTTAGTGCACAAATCAACAATCCTTGATATACATGAAAATACGATAATCACATCAAGGATTGTTGTTTTCTTCAAAAATATCTTTTCTTGCAAGGAAAGAAAAAGAAGAAAGTTCTAGAAAAAGAACTCATGAAGTTGCAATGATGATCATCAAAGAGATGACGAACCCAAATGCAGCAAGAGTGCTAAATAGCTAAAAAAATTTGCCTGAATTTTTTAACTTCCTTGTTAGAAAATGAACCAAGGACAATATGAAGCATTGTCAAGTCAAAAAGCTCCATTCTAAAAAGAGGTTATCAACAGTGAAGTTAAATCGATTATGCAAAACCACACTTGGGAGTTGGTGGATCTCCCTTCTGGTAGCAAACCGTTAGGTTGTAAATGAATTTTGAAAAGAAAGTACCAAAGCTGATGGATCTATTGATAAATATAAAGCAAGGTTATTAGCTAAAGGATTCAAATAAAAAGAAGGCCTTACTTCTTGATACATATTCACTAGTTACTAGAATAACGTCAATTCGAGTGCTTATAGCTATCGCTGCATTATATGATTTGGAAATACACCAAATGAACGTTAAGACTGCATTCTTAAATGGCGAGTTAGATGAAGAAATCTATATGGGACAAGCTGAAGAGTTTGTTGTTCCTGGCCAAGAAAAGAAGGCCTGTAAACTTGTCAAATTTTTGTATGGGTTTAAACAAGCTCCTAAATAATGGCATGAAAAGTTTGATCGAATAATATTGTCAAAATGACTTCAGAATCAACGAGTGATAAATGTGTTTAAGTTAAAAGCACTCACACCTCATTTGTCATAGTCTGCCTATATGTAGATGACATGTCGATAATGGGAAGCAATCGCGACATTATTTTAACTGCCAAGAAAATATTGACAAAATATTTTGATATGAAATACATGGGTTTAGCTGATGTAATATAGGTATCAAAATCTCTAAAATGTCTGATGGACTTGTCTTATCACAATCTCATTAAGTTGAGACTATAATTGGAAAGTTGAAAGCTTATGATAGTCCACTTGCTAAAACCCCCGTGATCTAAATTTACACTTAGCAAAGAATAAAGGTGAACCCGAAGGTCGAATTGAATACTCAAGAATAATTGGTAGTTTAATATATATCATGAATTGCACTCGTGTTGATATTGCATACGCAGTCAAAAAACTGAGTAGATTTACAAGTAATCCTAGCAAAGATCATTAGAAAGAGTATAGTTCTTAGATACCTAAAATACACATCCAACTACGGATTACACTGTACGAGATATCCAGCTGTATTAGAATTATACATGATGCCAATTGAATATCTAATAGTAAAGACACCAAATCTACAAGTGGATATGTATTCACCGTTAGAGGTGGTGCAGTATCTTGGAAGTCCTCAAAATGAACTTCTATAGCTCGTTCTACAATGGAATCAAGGTTTATAGCTCTAGATAAAGTTGGAGGAGTTGAATGACTTCGTAATTTCTTGGAGAAATTTCTTATTTGACAAAACCAATGCCCGCAATTATGGTACATTGTGATAGTCAATCAGTTATAGAAAAGACACAAAGCAGTATGTATAATGGTAAATGTAGACATACACGTTGAAGACATAATACTATAAGACAATTAATCTCAAGTGGAATCATACCCATTGACTATATAAATTTAAAGGATAATTTACTTGATCTGTTAACAAAAAGCATTTTTAGAGATCAAGTATATTGTTTGTCGAGGTGAATGGGATTATAACCTGATAATTAAATCTTTATAGCGGTAACCCAACCTTTTTAACCGAAGATTCCAATATCTTGGTTCAATGGACAACTAAGTTATAAAGATTGTGAAAAAACACTTGAACTTTTACTCCTTGTTCCTATGACGTTTAGTGTTGTTAGCTAAAAGGTAAAAGGTAAGCTATAAGTTGTTAATTATTCCTATAATAAGTCAGATACAATATAGGAGATCACAATTCTTAACGTATATGGACAAAATGGTCTTGAACCAATTAAGTTTATTTTAGAAGTGATTTTTTTTTTTTCAAATACTAACCAATTTAGCTTTTATCTGTTTTTCACTTTTTTTTTTACAAATACTATCAACTTTTGATTCTATTACAACTTTCAACTTTCTCTACTAAAATTACTCTTTATAAGCCGCAATTTTCGCAAACAATCTCAAAAATTGGACAAAAGAAAGTACACAAAAAACATTATATTAACTTATTACATTATCATTCATTAATCTATCACACCATAATCTCATGATAGTTAGTAATAGGCTCGAATACATAAATTTGCATAGTTAGAAGATAGTCGAACATTTTAGATAAAAACTCCATGTGATAATCCCAAAAACTTTTAACTATTTAAATTAGGGTAAATTACATTTTGCCATCCGAACTATGCCCGTTTTTACACTTTGGCATCTAAACTTTTTTTTGTGTCAACTTGCCATCTCAACTTTGCAAAATTTGCACTTTACCATATATGATCGTCTTTTTGGTGATTTTTTCATCGAAAAAACATCACATGCTGTGCATATGTGAAAAATATCACATCAAATGACCTTTAAATATCACATGTGCATTGCATATGATGTTTTTTTAACAAAAAACTTGGTGAAAAATAGTTATAAATAGTAAAGTGTAAAATTTTGTAAAGTTCGGATGGTAAGTTGACACAAAAAAAAGTTTAGATGCCAAAGTGTAAAAACGGCCAAAGTACGGATGGCAAAATATAATTTACCCTTTAAATTATTTCCTGTCAGTAAAAGGGTCAATTGGGTATACAATATTTTGGTGTTCTGGTATAAGAATTGTGATTGTGTGAGTAAAGCATGTCTTCCTTTTATAAAGTATCTATATCTATATCTATACCATTATAAATCAAAACTTATTTGGCGTACCAATTTTAGAATGTTCAAATTTACTCTTCATTTCATTTCTTTTTTTTTTAAAAAATTGGTCAATTTAGTAATTTTAATATTTTTAATATTTTATAATTATTTATTTTCTTAACTACCCACTACTCCACATTTCTCTCTCAACTTAATTATTCATATTTATTATAATTTATAGTTATAATTTATTCTTTTCATAATTTTTTTATCATTTCTTACAATAATATTTTTTATATGCTTGTGAGAATATCATGCAACGAAAATTAATTATTATAAAAGAAAACCCGTTTGGCGTACCAACTTTAACATTCCCAAATATACCTTTGATTCACTTTTTTTTAAAGAAAAAAATTAGGTAAAATAGTAACTTTAATTATTTTTTTTAATAATTTCACAATTATATATATTTTTTCTCTCACCCACTACTCCATTACTTTTCCCACATCAAACTTCTCCATATTTCTTTTGTTTATAAATTTATTTATTTTTATTAAATTGACATCATAATATATTCTTTCTCTATTATCTTTTCTCTAGCAGACTTTTTTTCTTCTCACTCTCAAGTCATGATTGTTGTTTTACGAGAAAAACTTCTTTTAATCTCACATCATATATTTTTTTTATATTCACAGAAATCGCGTGCATTGACAACTGGAAAATAAATAAAAATAAGATATATACCTGTCAATTATCCTATATTAGTAGAAACTGGTTCAACATAAATTTCTTATGATATTGGGATATTTCTAGAGAATATGATCATCCCACGAGGTGAAGGTATGAGTTACCCATCAAAGTTAATTTTCATTCAAATGAAGTTTGGTCAAGTTAAATTATTCGTAAAGCAAGTGCAATATATTTGTTATATGATTGGTCATAATTCCTAAACCACACATTATTTAGACCACAAATGTATTTGACTTATCATATAATTAATTAGATTCTATCAAATTTAATTTAAATTAAAAATTTATCGCCAGTTAATTCAAAGATGGATTATGTATCGTTAATCCGATTAAATAATTTTTTTTGGAAAAAGAATAAGTATTTCAACTGTCAACTAAATTTCCACTGGTTTTCAAACTAAACTACCAAAATAGATGCAGAGGCACTGAATGGAAGAAGGGACCTCGTGAATCATTACATCATATGCATGAACATTTATTCTATCTATCAATCTCGAATTTCCATGCTCCGTTTTCTTAATCAAAACAAAACAAATAACTTCCAGACTGACATAACTGATCCCTCTTTCTCTACGAGCTGCTGCTGGTGGCATTTCCTGTCTGCATTCATACAGTTGCCGACTTCTTTTTTCCAATCTGGTGGCTAGAAATGCAAATTCTTGCAATCTTGCACGAGATAATTGATGCTAGAAGGACCATAATGTCCTAAAAAAATAAAATGCTCGAATAAGACTAGAGGTCCTTTTTGTTTTTTATGATTTGAATCCGACCCAATTAGTTATATACATATTATTGAAATTATCCAAGAGATGTACTGATGTTATTTACGGTATCCCGTTGCGTGAGGTATTATCCGTTCTGACTTTGTATGAGCCTCACGATTTTTGTCCTAAACAGGTGCCTCGCTAGGGAGAGAAGGTTTTGAGGCTTATAAGTCACTCAAACTCCTCGTCCGCAACGAATATGGGACGTTTGCCTACATCATTAACCCCCCAGACGAGGGGCTTGGGCAGGACACATGGCCTAATTCCCACAGACAGCACCAAATGATGCGACTTGCGACTTGATCGGTGCCCCATTGCGCGAGACATTGTCCGCTCTGATTTCGTATAAGCTTCACAATTTTGTCCTGAAAAGGCGTCTCGCTAGGGAGAGGAGATCTTGAGTCTCAAGCTCCTCATTTGCAACTAATATAGAACGCTTGTTTATATCATGTACGCTATACGAAATGGATCAATTTTTATAGTTCTTGACTCAATCTAATGTTTGTAGTTTTTTAACATCTTAATCCAAGTTTGATCTGATAATTTTTAAAACCACATTCTGCAGTTTAGTTGAGTTGGGACAGATTGATTCATTTGTGGTCTTTTAGTTGGGTTATTCAAGAATCGAAACCTAGCGTTGTAACATTAATGTTTAGGAAAGGCAATACAAGTTTTTATTAAAGGGTGTTTCGCTAAATTTATCTAAAACATGCCATTTTTTAGAGTTTAAGAAATATTGAATTATATTTTTAAAATAAGCTATTGAAATACCATCACAATATTTATAAGGGGTTAAATACAATTTACCTCCCTATCTTAATGAAAAAGTGCAAAAAAATCCTGTGAAAAAACGAAGTGCAATTTACCCATTGTGATTTAAAAAAATGGTGCAATTTACCTCCCTCCGTAAAATTTCATAAGGGGGTAAGTCGCATCAATTTTTAAATCACAGGGGGGTAAATTGCACTTTGTTTCTTTATAGGGACTTTTTTGCACTTTTTCATTAACACAAGGACGTAAATTGCATTTAACCCGATTTATAAGTAATGGATATATAATCTTATTACAATCAGAATAAATTTTTGAATTTGCCTTGACTTACGATTTAAAATTTGTGCACGCGTGGACGGTGTTTGGTGGTTGCTAGTATGTTCAAAATAAACTATTTAAATATTACGATAAAATAAGATTACGGAGCTTATAAAAAGTCAATAAAATATTTTTTAATTAACATGATCAAAACTAAAGGAATAACATTTAAAAGATGATTTGAAAGCTCGTTATTTTTTTTAAAGTAGCTTATAAACTCTTAATATTTTTTTTTGAATTTTATAATTTCTATCTCCAAAATTTCTACTAAAACACTTTTCTAGAATTTATAAGCTTTCAAACCTCTTATGTCAAAACTTGTGATGACAGACAATTGCAGATGGTGTACGAGTTGCTCTATCATTTGGATTTGTGTTGAAGACTAGAGAAACTGTTTACAACTAGGACCTTCTGGATAATTTTAAGGGTGAATTACAACGATCTCTCCTAAAGTTTGGCATAATTATGAACACTCCTTCGTTTTTGAAAAATTACAAATATCCTCCTGATTTTAACGGTCGTCTCACAATTAGTCCAACCCATCCATTTTTTATTGTGAATTGAAAAAAATACCCTTATGAATTAAAAATTATAATTTTATTTTTTTTTAAAATTTTTTTTGATGGACTAAGTGGATAATTTTTTTTTATAATTTTTAAAAAAATTTCATCAATCCCGTTCAATATTTTTATAAGATTTTAATTTTTTTTTTTTTAAATACAGTAAGGGCAAAGTTGTCATTTTTATGCCTCCATCCAAGGATTACATAATTTAATCAAACATCAGGAGGGGTATTTATAATTTTCTAAAAACGAGAAGTATATATAATTACGTCAAACCTTAAGGGAGGTAGTTGTAATTTATCCTAATTTCATTATTACACATCGATTAATTCTGCTTAACGATCACCACCACCACTACCACGATGATTATTATTATTATTATTATTATTATTATTATTATTATTATTATTATTATTGTTATTGTGGTACGAATTTAGGTGGTTTATGTAAATATAATATCAAACCCAATTTTTAATTTATTTTTTTAATTAGTACACTACCAATCAAAGTAATCAGCAACATGTTAATTCCGACTTGAGTTGTACAGCTCGACAGAGCCAAAATTTAAACACCCAAAGTTAGCCAGCCACGTGATACTGTATGTATCACGTTTGCTGTTCACGTGACATCCATTAAATGCAAATGACTGCGCAATAACAAAAATAAATTAGTATATACTATATGTTCCTTGCTTTAGCTTTGATATTTTTCCACATCCAACGATTTAACTAGTTTTTGCTGGAACTTGCCTCTTTAAGAATGGATTGTAATTTCCTTTTTGATATTATAAATGAGTAAATTATTTTTTTATAAAAAGATAGTAATTTATTTTTTTATTTTTTAAAACGAAGCAATTTATTTCTTATAAAAAAATATTAGCAATTTATCCCCCTACAAAATTACAAATGTTCAAATTATCCTCTGTGAAAAAAATATTAGCAATTTACCCCCATATATTTTTTAAAATGCAGTAATTTACCCCCTGTATTTTTTAAAATAAAGCAATTTACTCCTATAGACACCCCATATGGGGTTAATTTACACATTTACAATATCACAAGGGGGAAATGCAACTTTCCTCACTTAAGAAAACTCCCCAACGATTGAGTTTAAATTTCTATGTAAAATTTTGTATTCCAGCTTAAGTGTATATATGTATATATATATATATATATATATATATATATATATGGGGACAATTCAATAGACTGAGCACAAGGTCTTCTAGCTCAAATTTGTGTGGGTACGTCAGTGTTATTAGTGCGTGTGTTGAAAAGAGTGATGGGGATAAATTACGAGTTAAATGCGATTTATCCTCCTTTAATATATGAAAATGAACAAATACTTTCTATACAAAAAGAATTATCAAATTATCCCCTTATCGTTTAAAAAATGAAGCAAATTATCCTGTATCAATGATTTGGATAGGGGTAATTTACTTCATTTTCCAAACACGGAGGGTAATTTGCTATTTTATTTGTCACATTGGATTTTTTTCTCATTTGTCATATCACATGGGGATAAATTGCATTTTTTTCGATAAATTACAATGGGGATTCCTAAAATTTGGTATAATTACAAATATCTTCTCGTTAGTTATAAATTATTAATACCTCTAAATTTTAACCAACAATTAATTCAATTTATTAAATTTTTATGATGAATTGGCCAAATACCTCATAGATTACAAATTTACTTATGTTTTAAAATTTTTTAAAGTTATTTTATGTAATGCACAATCTTTTACATTTTTCATCCACCTCGTTTGTTCCGTCACCGGTCACCCCAAAGGACTCTACCTGCAGATGGTCGCATCATCGCGTTTTTATTTGACTGGCAGTTATACTGTTGGTGCCTCTTCACCTTCCTCGGAGTCAGAGCCCTTAAGCTTAAAGGAGACCCTTAATCCTGTTTAGAAAAGACAAAAACGATGGAAATCCTTCACCGCTAAGTATTTTCTCTTTTCTAAATTTGCTTTTGCTAAATTTAAAATATTTTTGCAATAATTATAATATCTCGAAATTTGATTTAAGTTTATATAAATTTAAATCAATTTTAAAAAGTATATCTAATACAAATATGATTTATTATTATTTGACAAAATAAACCGAACATTAATAATGTTGTTGGCGTTTGCTCAAAAGTTAGATGAAAATTTAATTTTACTCACTAATTGGTTCAGTTATTCAATAATTACATTAAAAATGTATCGTAATATATAGGAGTATTCTAAAATATTTTGACCTAAATCTTTTAGCATTTGATAGTTAAACAGAATATATCAATGTTATTTAGTCACGATATTTTTTTATTTCATTTTTATTGGGGATAATTAATTACACTCCTCTTCCTTGAAGTTTGTGATAATTACACGTAAACACCCTATGGTTTGAGAAATTACATCTAGAACCTTTAAGGTTTGCTTCCATCTAATAAATTAGTTCTCCCGTTAGTAAAAATTCACTAAATTTGTTAATATTAACAAAAATTGAATGAAAATTGATGTACTCGATCGACTTATTACAAATTTATTGTAGGTCAAATATGTTTTTTGGAACTAAAGTACCCTTATAATTTTGAAGATGTACTTCCTCATATGTATCAAAGTATTCTTTCATCTTCGTCTTCAACCTTGAGGAGCTGCACCTCTAACTACAAATTTCTGCGCTTAACATTCAATAGCCCCCCACAAGTGGGACTGGGACAGGAAAGAACAAAAAATCTTCAGAGAAAGCACCTAGGTAAACAGGTCCGCAGTTTGGGAAGAACTTCGAACGTGAGAAGGACCAATAAAACGTTCTTTATAAGTATCCCGAACAACATGACAATCAAACTCAATGTGCTTCGTTCTCTCATGAAAAATGGGGTTGGCCATAATGTGTAACGTGGCTTGATTGTCGCAAAACAATTTAATAGGCAATTTCAAAGAGTCACAAATTTCTGATAATTTTGAATTTTTTAATTCACAAGAAAAATCTAATTGGTTAAATATTTATTTAAATTAAATATATTAAAAATTAATTTTGTATTTATCTAAATAAATTCACATATCCAAAATCTTATCTTCAAGATTTAGATACTAAGTTAATTTATATTTATCTTAAATAAATCCACATTTTAAGACAATGTTTACTTTTTAATTAATATGAAAAAATTTCTTTATATTTATCTAAAATCTCATTTTAAAAATTAGGATACATGCACAGACACACATATATATATATACTAAATATATCTTTGGTTATAATTTTCTTTCCAAATTTTAAAGTTTGATAGTTTTGTATTTTTTATCAAATAAAAAAATTCATTGATTATAAATTCCATTAATCCTAAATATATTTAATTATTTATTTTATATTTATCCAAAATCAACCAAATTATTATTTCGTTTATTCCATGATTAATGATTTTCCATTTAAAGATTTATATTTAACTCAAAATGTATTTTACCTATTAAATTTTATATTTTTGTTAATTTGTTATTCCTATATATTTGTTATTTGCTATTCATAAGTAATATATATATATATATATATATAATTATCACTTATTAATTATTTTATTATCCTACAGTTCTTTTAATTATATTGTATATATATATATATATATTATTTTTTTCTTCAGTTTGATTTTTAATTTCATCATAGCTAGAACTGAATTTATCTAGATAAAATACTGAATTTTTTTAATTAATTTAAAGTTGATCAGGTTTTTAATCAATAAAAAAATTTAATAATGAAAAAACAAAATGTAATCCTAAAATATGTATCCGTTTAAGATAAATAGAAATTAGTTAGGATCTATATCTTGAAGTTAAGATTTTTATAAATATATTAAAATTTTTTTGTATTTACATGAAATCTCATCTCTAAGATTATAATTGAATTATTAACTGTCAAGAAAAAATCTATTGGTTAGAGACATCATCTATTTTAAATATATTGTATATTTATTTTGTATTTAATTTTTTCGAAGATACAATATATTAATTTGAATTTATCTTGAACTTACCTAATGATCATGGTCTCCATCATATTTGTATATAAATAGAACAAAATCTATCTTGCATCTCTTTATTTATTAAATATGCTCAAATCTGTCAATTGTATGTTTTTAATTAAACGATCTCAAAATTAAGCAGTTCGTATGCTTCTTTTTATTGTTCTTCTATGGCCGAAGCGATTGCTACATATTTTCATTATATTCATTCTTTTTTTCATGATCTTTGAAATTTTGTATATTAATTTTTAATATTTATTCATCTTTTACACTCATCTTTATGGGTAGAGCCGTAGAGTGATGTTTATTATTCTTTAGTGA